>JAUELC010279726.1:0-10108 GCA_031471745.1 Cryptochiton stelleri
TCCGTTATATTGTAAAAGTGACATTAAGCTTATGGTTTTATGGAGGCATCATTGTGCAATACGGATGGAACGTACGGTATTCCATACAATTTACAAATTTTCAGTAAATAGCCACAAAACTAGCCACAAAAAGTACATGTCACTTAGTACGGGTAAGAGGGCAAATATATAGTTTTCTTAAAAGTTTTGAAAAGGAGGCGCGATTAAACCGAGCTGTGGCTGGTTCATCGTTTTTAATGACCCATTTAATTGTTCACTCTCTGGCAGCTGCATGTGTTGTTTTACGTCGTTCAAAGTGACTGCACACATTACGTCTGAATTGTTTCGTTAAGAAACGTCAAAAACGACCTACAAAACTGTTATATGATAGGTCAATCGAGATGCCCGGACTTTCAAAAATCGGGTAACACTTTTCAACCAACCGTTGTCTTTTTAGAAAACTCTCATTTAGAAACAAATTTTTTCTTCTTCAGCAAATAGAAAAATCAAATCTTGGAGTGATTGGTTACAGCTTGCATGCTACCTTATTCTTGATTTGCTCTCTAAATACACTGAAACACTTTTATTATGAAGGGTTTTTGTAAATATTTATTATGGAGACACAAACATGCGACATGAAAAGTCCACCATACAATTGTTCATATGTTTAAACAATGTGGCACGACAAGGCCACCATACAATCCTTCATATGCTTAAACAATGTGGCATGACAAGGCCACAATACAATCCTTCATATGCTTAAACAATGTGGCATGACAAGGCCACCATACAATCCTTCATATGCTTAAACAATGTGGTATGAATAGACCACCATACAATTAGTCCTATGCTTAAACAATGTGGCATGAAAAGTCCACCATATAATTATTCATATGTTTAGACAATGTGGCACCAACAGTCCACCATACAATTATTCATGGGCTTAAACACTGTATCACAGCCAAATAGGCGAGTGTTGAGGGGCGCCCGGGCCCCGAAAGCTCCGAGAACTGAAGATAGTCTCAGGCGAGTTCTGAGCTATTTTAGGGTATAAAAATAAGCTACCACTAGCTTTCAAACTTTTCAAAAAGTGGAGCCCCCCCCCATGAGAAGACTCGGTGTGTTTTTTTTATAAATAAAAAAAATCCTTGTGTGATTTATCTTTGAAAATACATTTTGGGGATGACAAAATGCATCAAATTTTTGGGTAAAGCGGTTATAGTAGGATCACATTACAATCAGACATACGATGCTTTTATTTATTGCGTTAACCGGTCACTGTGGAGATCGCCGCCGGGGTGGTTTTACTAATTTGCCTTCCAGTTTTCCATAAAAACACCGACAATGCAAATTCGTCATACATAAAGTAAACATGAAACAAACAAACCAAAGACCAAGCAGATGCAGCTATATATACAATTGGACCTTCAACTGCATGGGTCTAGTTGAAATGGAATGCAATGAATTAAATAAATCCAATAAATTAAATAAATTAAATTTTAAATTTAGACATGATAAAAATATGTGTTTTGAATATTGAAGATGCAGGAATAAGCCGACTCTTTGGCCTATATTATATATATACACATATCATTTAAAATGAATTATTATTAGTAGTGAAGATAAGATAACATCCGTGTGTGCTTAACTCATGGGAGACTCAGAACGTATCAGTCACCCCAACATGTCTGCAGCTTGTGCGTTCCCCATCAGCATAGCTCATTATTCCAATTCTATACCAATACACAAATTATGGATTTTTCTTTTCTCATAATGGTACCGTATATAAATGTTCATGTTAATTACTTTGATAACTTGGATTTGTATTGATCAAAAATCGATCCTTTACACACTGCATGCTTTGTGACTATACCATCAGAATAAACACTTAAATCTTTCTTACACAAAGGATGGGGGACTTGGGTCTATCCAGTGATACATTCTATACATGTCAGAGGGATACAGACATGTCCCCAGTGAACAATTGTCCCAGTGGGCAGTGGAAATTTCCCCCGTGTGGATATCTTCAAACAATCAAACAGTATTCAGCGCATAATTTACCTTCCACAGCCGACAATGTAGACCAAAATTGATGTTAATCCTTTAAATCTTGATATAAATCGTCAGCTATTTTTAGAGATTTTGCTCCCAGAAATCCGTGGAAAAGCTATTGAGGTTTAGTTTCGGTTAAAAAAGAATTTGATAAAAGTTGAGTAAGTTATTTTTAGAGAAAATTGAAAAATTAGGAGAAAAAAATTCATATAAAGCTTACATATACTGAAGAATTACAAAATCTGGAGAGAAAAAATAAAGCTACACAGTATAAGAAAGAAAAAGACAGATGGGTAATGATGAGATCCAGGGCAAGATGGATTCAACAAGGCGAAAGACCTACTGGATATTTCTGTAGTCTGGAAAAAAAGTATGTGAATAAAATTAGACCAGTTGTGCCAACTGAAATTACTAATAAGTAGGAAATCCTAGCGGAAGTAAAATCATTTTATGAACATCTATACCAAGCTCGAAAATTGCTCAGATTGACGAACAGGGCTTGAAAAGCCTCAATTTAGGCAACTATCGCAAGCTAACTACGACAGAAGCTGAAACATTGGAAATAGATTTACCTCTGAATTTGTCCTACAATTTACTTACGATTATATGACGGCGGTGTGCTCCAACAATAAATAGCCACACTAACACGAACCATAAGATGTGAGGTGTTTTGCTCTGTTGAAAAATTAATTTATGTTCCTCCAGTGCTAAGTAAAAACAGCGTGATTGTGAACATGATACGCTTAGCCAGAGGGCCAAACAGAAGCAACAGGAATGTTGATAGACTTTGAAAAAGCCTTCGACACTATATCATGGTCGTTTTTCCCTTAATTCATTCTTGTTTCAAATCGCCAATATCTCCGCTAACTCCCGTCCCCTTCGATAAACGGCTTTTGTGTATTGAATGGCCATTTTAGAACCATTTGCGTCATATTTGGCGCTAGGGGCAAAACTTACATCTTCTGGAGATAAACGTGTCTTATATGACATCAGGTGCATACCACAGCAGTAACTAGAGCAGAAGTGGACACAACTCACATACCCCCGCAGATATACTATGATAATAAACCAAAATTTCAATATGCGAATAATTTTTTTAATAAGGGTAAATCACAGAATATAAGTATAATACTATTATTTGGAACTTAAGTATTTAATCATTTATCCAACATATTCCAGAAACGAAAGTATAGCACACACTAACAGTTGACCTATAAGATTACAATATGCAAATGAGTTACCGTTACGTGCTGTAGAAACATAAAAATAGTAAAAGGCACCGCTGGCTTAATTACATACATGTATCAAGTTTGGTGAAAAAATATTGAACAGTCCTCAAAATATGCCTCAGAAACACACATACTAACCTTTGACTTATAAGATTGCAATATGCAAATTAGTTATGCAGTGTAGAAACGTGCATATATCAAAAGGCATCACACAAGTACCTGGTTGAAGTCCATATAACGTTTGGTTGCAAAATATTGAACGGTTCTCGATATAGGCTTCGGAAACCAAAATATGGCACAAAATAACATTTTACCTATAAGATTGCAATATGCAAATTAGGTAAGCGCTGAAGAAACGTAAAATAGCAAAAGACCATTTAAGTACCTGATTGAATAAAAATATTGAACGGTTCTCGAGATATGCTCCGGAAACCAAAGTATGGCACATATTAACCATCGACCTATATAAAAACTTAAGTACCTGATTGAAGTATGTATACAGTTTGGTTTAAAGATATTGAACGGTTCTCGAGATATGCTTCGAAAACCAAAGTGTGACGGACGGTCGGACAAAAAGAGCGCTTTATTCCCCCGACTACTTGAAAGTCATTTAAGAAATCACTTTGAGTTCAAAACAAGATACAGAATTGAAGATAAGGCGATTCACCTGTATTAAGCTGCCGATAAGTCTACTAAGTGCAAATTTTCAGTCCGCAACCAATTTGCTTGCGTGAATTTCATGATTGAAACCGTTGAACGCTGTATAACTTCCACATCTTCTTTTACTGTGCCTTTGGCCGATAGCTTCAGCTAGGATATAGCTATAACTGTCTCCTCCTTTGATCAGCAATATGGCGAAAGCCCGACAAGGGGAGTAAAAAAGTTTCACGCCGGGACTCGTTGTTAGTGTTTCGAATTACCCCGACAGGGGGGTGTCAGACGATTTCAGACTACCCCCGGGACAAATATTTATTATGGTTGGGTGACAGATTCACATCGTTTTCATCTATATCCGGTTTTGCGAGGGGAGGTTTCGAGGGGAGATCTTGATGAGGGGGTATCAAGATTAGTTTGTTTCCGAAATATCACAGGACACCAGCTTTATAGGAGAACCGTGTAAGAGCCGTACAAGCATTAACGAGGTCTGACAGAAGAATTCCAAATACGGTTTAGATTGGAGCGGAATCAGAGCCACGGAGGAAGCAAATCAACCTCAATTCCGTGAAAACATCAACAAACTGACCAAAAGTTCTAAACAGGCCTAAGGATGCAAATTGCACTACATTTATTGGACAATATATAAACGGAAAAAATAAACGAAAAATATTGTTTAATTGAAAGGGCAGTCATTAATATTTTCGATCAATTTAAGGAGGCAATTAAGTCCATGGTATCTCGCGAGGTGACATTATATAGGGTGGTAACACCCTAATTGGTCGAGCATCTTTTTTCACATAAAATAAAGACATCATACAAAATTAGATCATTTTTCTCCAGGTTAACTTTAAACGTGTTTTTTCGATTTTTACTTCTAAAGGAGCAAAAATAACTCAAATATTAAACGTGAGAAATTGTACAAAATGCCTTAATTATATCGTTTTTCCCCACGTTAATTTGTAAAAGAACATTGTTTTCTTTAAAAAAAAAAAGATAGAGGTTAAAAGCCGATTGAAAGGTTGGAAACGATCGATGCTTTTTATAGCCTTAGGCAGTCTTCGCTGGAAAGTCACGAATATGTGCATGTTTCCCCCAAAAGGTCTGAAATTCGATTCTTCTTTTCTTGAAATCTTATTTACAGAAGCGTTTTTTGTTTGAATCGTATTTTTTATGCCATATTCATGCAGTTTATCACGTATAGGCTCGTGGTGCAATTTGCTTTGAAAGAGGAAACGGAAGTGCACGGTAACATTGTTGGTATTTTAAACAACTCTATCAGGTTTGCTTCTTTGTTTGTTTGATTGGGGTTTTACACCGTACTTAATGTTATTTCATTCATATGACGGCGTGCCAGTCCAATGGATGAAGGAAACCACCCCTGGCGCTCCTGACGACGAACAATGACAAGACACAAGACAATCTCAGGACATAACAGGATGCCACAAACAAGATCGGCTTCATGTTGCCCCTTAGCTCCGAGAGCACCAAGGCAACAGGAAACTCCCTTCAACCGCCCGCACGACATTCAGGAGACAAAGTTTAGAATGTTGTCTTTACAAGGGATCTAGGAGAGAATAACATAATAGGCTATCATTAATGGACACCAACTGCTGTATTTATTTTGGTCAATGTTTCAATGCAGACGCTTCGCACGCCGGCAAACTTCGTAATGATGAACAGAAGTCAAATTGGAAATTGTACATTATACAGTGAGTTAACAAATGTTTAAGCGGCTACAATACAACAATAAAACAGTAAAATGACAAAATAATCTGATCAGCCGGGTGAGGTGGCTTAACACAAGTGTTGCTTTCAAAGAAATAAATAATAGGTCTCCGTGTATAACTAAGACATACGTCATATCATTCTGGATCCCGCGAGAATTGCCTTGCTACTCCGAGATCAAGCTCTGGCATAAATACCGGTCATAATGAATCAGGGGACGTGGCAAGACTGCGAGTGGATATCGTTATGGTAATATCAGCGCTTTATACTCATCGAGTGTTGCCTGTTATTCACGCAAAGTCATTAAATCATGTGTCTAATAGAACACAATACATACAACGGTGCACAGTGGCTACAGAAAAAAGATAAATTTTCGTATTTGTACAGATCACTTGGTATCCACTGTGCTGAGATGGCTCGTATATATATGTGACTCTTTTCTGACGCTCCAGCTAGCTTTGAGGCGACAACTCTGTTGAGAATGTACCTTCATTTTTTCTTCCCCAATTGTATTCCTCGCTTCAGTGACTATGTCTAGAGTTACTGACGATTACCATACTTATCGTTTTTATTCTCCCCCCCCCCCCCCCAGTTTGCTATGAATTGTGTAAACGGTTGACTTTTCCCAGCGATCATCTGAAGTTAAGCACATTAATACTTATACAATTCCTAGCTAACCTGCGATGTTGTTGTTGTTTTGTTAGGTTTTTTTTAAGTCATTGGAATATTTTTTATAAGGAAATAATACATTTTTTGAACTGATTGTAACCTTTGTTATTATTTCACTAGCATTTGTTCTACAGGGTACAGGGTTGTGTGATTACAGTACGGTAATCTCTTGTGTTCCAGTCTCATTTCGCTAACCTCGGGATCATGAAACACTGGCGTGTCTGTCTAACCTGGGATATATCTATACTACATGTATATTCTAGGTCTAACTAGTCTGCTCTAAACCTACAGCCCCATCTCCATCGAAATAATTTACTTTTCGACCAGACCCGCTCCGCCTCGATCAGCCGTGTTTCTCTAATGGAAATAAAAGTGAAACATCTGGTTAGGTTAATCGAGGAACCATGAGTGACAATATTTTGTTGGTCCGCGTCGGACTAGACGCAGTTTTGAGTAGGCATAGGTGCAAGTACCCCGATTTCAACACTAACGGTTATTGATCCCTTTTCAATGAATGATATTTCCGTGCAAAACAAATATTGTCCTGTTTAGGTGAGGCAATTTTAGACCAAAGCCAAAGGGCAGCTTGTGTTTAGTTAGCACTGGAGGAACATTAATTTTCCAACCGAGCAAAACACTTCACATTTTATGGTTGTGTTAGTGTGGCTATTTACTGTTGGAGTACACCGATGTCATATAAGTGAAATATCCTTGAGTAAGGCCCAACGCACTAATCAATCTGAGTTACTTTACTAATAAATGACTTTCACATGGATTTACTCTGGATATACCTCCTTAATCCTGTGCCATCGGACTTTAACTTTAGTGGCACTTATCCAGCCTAAATTCGCTACTATTTTTTCACAGCAGCTGTCAACTACATCTGGATGTAGGTATAGTTTTTTTGATCGGTTTATGCTATTTCACTTTGATCTCTGTCTAATCACCGAAAGGCGTAAGCGTGACAAGGACTGATTACAGAGTTTGTAGGGATATCAGCATTCCCTTATTAAATTTCCCCATCAACTTTGTGTTTCCCTAATGTCGTGCGTGTTGTGCGTTTTGCGAAACAACTTCCTGTTCGCTCAATGGAAACAATGGGTTTTTGGTCTGGTTCACGTAGTGTTTTACGCTGCTGTAAGTTCATTTGACTTATATAATGATGGTACCTGTATTAATGGTAGATGAAAGGAGAATACCAATAAGGTTTCAATAAATCATCGACAACTTTTCCGTATGCGGCTTATTTGTATCAGTTGGTAATACCTTAATGTTGTGGTTGTAAAATAAAGAACAAAATGGTTAACCAACACACGCCTTTTTCAGTTTTGTTTTTATGATTTAATTGATATGCTTTGATATAAGCAGGACTATTCTGTTTCTGAAGGCGGACTTGATATCATAAACTGCATCGATGGGCGGACATCGATTTTAGAGCGATACCGGTATACGAAACCCACGCTGGGATTCCGAAAACTGAATAGTCTTGATTAAATCATAACATATCAATTTAGTTATAAAAAATGCTTAAAATCCGTGTGGTGGTTTTCAATTTTGTTCTTTATTTTATAACAACACCGTAGGCCTATAGTTGGATATACCAATTGATACAACGTTGTCCATGCATGGTACTAATTAGTGTTTCTTGAAAACTAGCATTGGGTGGATTTTCTTGTCTTAATTACAGTTTATTAAACGATTTATTGATTTGTCTTCACCCACTACTTAAAGTATCAAAACTGGAAATTTATTGCCTGTTCTGAGTTAAAATAAACTATCAGAGCAGCCTTTATCCTCACAGAATCTAAATCAATATTCAATTTCCTTGTCAAGGTTTATCTTTAACTGAATTAAAACAGATTGATTCTTCTATAAGCTGACGGTTTTGCACAGTTATTACGTGCGTTTTTTTTGCTTTGATCAATATTCCAAGATCTTTTTTTTAAAACGTTCCAAATGGCTTGTCGGGTGCCGTTGTGGGAGTGTATAGCTTGGAGTTGGACCGGTTTTCCGGAGATAGCTAGCCGTTTATTGTCTGAATCTCCATACAAACAAATGTTATGTATGGTGTGTTGGGTTTTTTCCCCTTTCACAGTGGACCATTTTGGGGTAGCAATCGTAGTGTCTTTCATCACATTTTGAATCCGGTTATGCTCTCCATTCAAGGGATATTGGAGATACACCATCAGCAAAGCAGGCTACCTTTGATTCGTTTTAACTATTATCAGGAACATAATGTGTTTTGTATACTGTCTGTTTCTACGAAATGGACCGAGCGGAAAGGGGAAACGTACATGGGAAACGCAGGGGAAATGCGCAGACCTGTGTGCATATGTCTGCAAGTTCTTTTTTTGCTGTGACAATGTTATTTAATTTGAAAGATAAATAGCAGTGACACAAGAATGCTGTCTTAAATAAGGCCCATAAGAACCAATATTCTCTGTTTAAAAATTTGCTTTACCATCAAATCGCCAGGATGTAAGAGATTGAATATTTTCTAAGTATAAATTGTTTGAAGAGTGCCCATGTTCCAGCACAGAATTAGCTAACGGCATAGTATTGTATGTATGGTATTGATTATTGCCTTTGAGGTCGGATAACAGCTTCGCAAAGATAATAACTAATAAAGCTGTTATACTTATTTCTGCTGGAAACAAACCAACTTATATCGCTGAGCAAAAAAACACATGTATTCAACTTAAGCTAACACTCCGATGAATATTGAAGATGTGATCACCATAACTAATTAATGTGATCTATACTTTATCCCTTGGTGTGTTAAAAAGACCGTTCCTGATATATGAACTATAACATCATTGATTTGATATAGAGCTATGAATACTAAAGAATACAGCCTTCTTGGTTCATCGCATTACAAAGCAAACTATATTGCAGCAAACGTCATTCAGTGTAACTTTACGTTATCAAAACCTGATCATTTATAAGTTAGATTGCCATCCGTGGTTGTCCATATGAAAGAGGTTGCGCGGTGGCCATCTAAATGCTCACCGCTTGAGATCATGAATACTGGACAGTCAGCCATATATCTTCTGCAGTGATGGAGTTTCGCCAGCTCTTTACAACAACTCGTCAAATCATGCTCAAATTAGAATTTCTGTAAATTACACTGTGTTTAGAGAAATAACTTTGTGAAGGCATACATAACCTTTGAAGCTAACCGCTAGGCTTTGTTAAGCAATGGTGTCTAAGTAATGAGTAAATTGGCTTCATCCAGTCCTTTATGAGGTAGGCATTTACGTCCATTCCCCATCCCTAATTCACATCTTTGCTATGAGATGTTTAACGAACCAGTATCAAACAAGAGGAAACTAATTAACTTATGATATATAGAATAACTCAGATATATTTCTGTATATGTGTAAAGCGTACCGTATTTCATTACAGTGAGTTTATGCTGGAGAATGTCAATCAGAGCTGATCAACAGAGCCAATGTCTACTTCGGCTGTGTTTTTCTTCTTCAGTTCTTGTTTTACTCGATGGTATTTCGCTCTCGATGTAAGATAAAATGTATAAGAAACGCTCCAACCACTGACCATCGGAGACTATAACTTCCTCCTAAACAGAATTACTAAGAAGGGTTGATCCGTAGAGCCACGTCTGTAAAACATGTAAAATAAAAATAAATATGTACATAGTCACATTTATTTCATTATTCCCAATTCATGTACAGTTTACATGAAGACTGACTTAAAGATTTGTATCATACACTCTTCAAAAAAAGAAACGCAAAACCCAAATATCAATGTAAATTTGATGTTATTCAAGGACGTGTAGA
>JAUELC010279736.1:0-10107 GCA_031471745.1 Cryptochiton stelleri
TAACAAGTACACAAAACACATAGGCATATTACGATCAATCATTTTTTCAAGCAGAGTCCAGTGGTAGACCCTGTCAAAGGCCTTTAATACTGGCATCTAAAAACATAAGAAAACTGGACTACTGTTCTTTCGATAAAACTTAATAACTTCTCTTTACATTTAAATACACTGATCATTTGAACATCCAGATTTAAACCCAAACTGAAAGTCTGAGCAATACAATTATTTTTCGCTTGTTTGGAGGATTAAAAGTTCCACAACTTTAGACAATAGTAGCGACCGCGATGAGTCGTTCATTATCGGATGAAGTGATGTCACCGGACTTATTTTCAACAATGGAATTTATCCCCATATGAGTCATTTCTTTGGGGAGACAACCATGAACAAACATAGCATTTTGGGGATAGACCGTCATGTAAGATATGACGTCAATTTTAGTGTTAGGTTTAGGGTTATGGTTATGTTAGGGTAAGGGTTAGTATTAGGGTTAGGGTTAGTATTAGGGTTAGGTTGAGTATTAACCCGGAACTAAAATTTCACGTTTTGTCTTACATGAAGGACTTGCCCATTAAGACACATAGATAAATGTATCAAATGGGTATCAGGGGCATACAGTAAATGCTCTGCAATACCAGGTGATTTATTAAGCTTTAAATCACGAAATAAGTCTCGTCTATTGTTGGGAAGATGTTTAGGAACATGGGACGCCAGATTGCTATGGCATATTAGCTTATCAATAACCTCCGTTTCAGTAGAGACACAATTTGGTTTGAAATTGTTAAAGAAAATTGGGGAAAAAATGCTTAGATTTACTTATTTATCTTTGATATACATAATATGAAAAGAATATTATAAAGTAAAATTTGAATGCCATTATATTGATCTTGTGAATGGGGAATTTGATAACCCACCAGACACAAACCTACCTTCGATGCTATTAAACAAAAAATGTCACTTCCGGTTTTTAAAAAACCGGTTCTTCGTTGGATGGTTACCTTTGTCTGTATCTTCTGCTTATTTAACAGACCATAAGTTACGCATTGATAACATAAAATTAACATTGAAAAAACTTCATTAGGAGGGTTTGAATTTCAATAACACATTTACTGGATCAATTTAATCGATTCCGTGCCTTTGATATTCACAATCGTGTTGAAAGAATTATCTACAAGTTATCGCATATACAGATACTCATTTACAACAATTTGCTGTTCATTTTACATCAGTATGTTTCCAAGAACAGTTGAAGTAACTTTGTAGAGCATGACAACACTGGAGACTACATAGAACTTCGTTAATGCTACGTGAAGATTTTATCGACAGTAACTAGATTTCATTCCCAATTGCCTGGACATTAGTTGATGTAATGGCCAATATCGATTAGTTGTTAAATAGCCATTAGTATCGCTAAACTCTAATTCTATTACAGACAGCAGTTTTATATTGCGTGTCTCATGCAAACATGTTTTGATTTAAGCGCAGAAGTTTCCATGCGAGCTATTAACTAAATCCTTGTGGTGGTCTGTAATTTTCAAATACATTATTTTGTGCAGTAGTGAATAACGGGATTCGGTTGCCCGGTAATAGCGTTTTTGTTGTGTAAAAATTATCGCGACACACACAATTTTAAATGGATTAACAACGCTTTTGTTGTAACATGACATGAATTTAGTTATTTTTAATAGTCCCTAGTCCGATCAATGGATTGAATAGAGACAAACAATATTTCGTTATATATGCGTGAACACAATTATTCTTTTCGCTGCAGAGTTTGTTCTCTGATTCTCTTAATATATTAGCTACTGCATGCCTTTCGATATGTTACCCTACTGTGATTCGGTATTTAATTCCCTTCTGTAGAAAGATTCGCTACTGTGTTTCGACATGTTATACTCTTGTAGAATAGGTATAGAAAAAATCATTCGTTATCGTGGATTCTTTGAAAATAATTCAAGAGGCGCGTAGCCTAGTGTGACGTCACAAGTGTCGTTTAATATTGGCTTCTTATTTCCGATATTGAATTCCCTTGTCTAAAAAGATTCGACATGTTATTCCCTTGTCCAAAATATATTTGCTACTGAGTTTTGACGTTTCATTCCCTTCTGTAAAGAGTAGCTACTATGTTTGGGCATTCTTTGTTACGTCCCTTGTTTTAAAATATTGTAGTTCAAGACTTGCTTTAGCGTTTCGGCCTTTTACATCAAGATCTTTCGATATTCGCTACTGTGTTTTATTCTTTTTTAAAGAGGATTCGCTTCTGTGTTTCGGCATGTAATGGCCATCTCTAAAATGAGTTGCTGCTGTTTTAAAGAAGTATTTTCCTTGTCTTAATGGATTCGTTACATAGTTTTGTTCTCAACAGGAGTGATTATCGGACACTTCTGTTAGTCCTTAATGTCTGTTATCATTACTTTATACCAGACCAAGCTGTGCAGATATAACATAACTGTAGCACAAACCTATATTGTCCAGTTTACTCAACAAATAATTTTTTTTACTGCGCATATTACAGGCCCCTTCGTGCGGAACATAATATCTTTGTTCACAATTATTATCACCTTTGTGTTGTTTCTTTTCTGTTTCTTGTGGAACATAACAAGCCCCCTTCCACCATGCCTTACTGGTATTATTTATTTACCTTCACTTAATTATAATGTACATGTATGTTGCACGACGGATTTCTTCACGAATGGCTACTTCCTTTGCTAGTGCATCTTTCCGGGGCTGTTCTAATGTTGCCACAAAGTTTGTCACCAGCCTTGCCCCCTCTTACGTCGTTCTCCATGCAGAACGCGACCGTTGCCTGGCAGATCAACGCGCATAAGGTGAGTTATCCCCTGCTTGTTTGACAGGACAAAATAATGAAAACCCGACAAAGGGGGAATAAAGCTGATATTATGGATGCGCCGATTCAATGAATGCGTCTGTAACGTTAGGTAAGGCTTATACACCGACGCGTTGTTTCCCAATGCGGAGTTGTTGTTTGAACGGGAGGAGATCTATTTCATTGCCTTTTGTAACATCTCAAACGTTAACATTACCACAACTACAATTTGATCTGAACATTTCGGATCTATTCATTTTACATAGTCTTCACGGCGTATAAAGAAAATCAATAAGTTGTCTATGAAGCGATAAAACGAAATTGTATTTACATTAGGCCGATCTGGTGACGCTGTACCAATGACCAACTTCAATACCAATTTTATATTCTTTTTAAAGCGATGAATTTTGACAGACTGATTGTGTCGAACTTATTTTTTATTTGCTGCATACATGCCAATGTATTCTCGTTAAATATAGTTCGATGGCAGCCTCAAGTTGTTTGGAACAATCGTAGATTTCAGTAGGAAACATTTCATGCAATTAGAGATCCAGGCTGAGCTGAGACTTCGAGGACAGCTACTTGACGTAGAATGCGTCAGGCCAACGACAGGTTAATATAAGACTCTAAACAGATCGGCGTTGTAAGAAAACATCTCTATGCCTTTTCAAAGTTTTAATAAGAATCCATCCAGAAAAGAGAGCCAGACAATTGTGACTCCTGCAATTGGATTTCTGCTTTCTGGCCCCCGGAATGAGAAAATTTGTATTTACTGTGAAATTTAACTCAATTACACAAAAACAACAATTTGTTCTGATAGTGTCGTATGAGTATGAATTGATAAATAATAACGAAAGACATTCCTATCAATGGAATAACGAAATATATTCCTAGAAGACCTAATCTCAATAATATGTTCTTGCAAATGACTATCACTGGGCATTATCTTGATTTCACAAGTGTAGCCTATGAGCCTTTGTTGTACAACTTCCAAGTTTCGTTTAAATTATTGATACCGCTTAAACAGAAGAATAAAAGCGTGAAGTTATGATCAAAGAATATTTGCGTCTTTCAGCGTATTGATCTTTCATGCACAACGTTTGTATTGTAGCAACTCAAAGTTAGTATTGAGCGACATGTAATCAATTTCAAAGCTTTTTAACGAGGCTGACTTTCAAAGACGAGATGACATTGGTGTGGAATTCAAGTCACAAATTGTTTTCAGAAGTCACGTAACACAAATTTCCATAAACACATATCCCGTTTATGCTTTGATTCAGAAAAGGCAGTGGGAGGTTTGTGGTTGTGATCCATACAATAGAAAATTCCGTTGATTGCTCCACAACAAAGCGATGTGAATTCTATTTGAAAGTGAAATAAATGTATATTTGACGATGTGTCTTAATGGTTGGTCTGCAGTGACAATAGTTTAGTTAAATATTACCATAAAATTACCATAAAATACATAAATATCAGTTACAGTTCATAATATCTAAGCCATTATTCTATAAACTTAGTAGTAGTGTGGAAACACACCAGTAATATAAACCAGTAGTAAAGGATCAACCATAATTTAAATAGTAGTGTAGAACAGCACCAATGAAGAACAACCTAAAAAAGTGAAACACGGCCAAAGACTACAGAATTCCTAAAAAAATTGCCAACGAATTGTGAGATCGAGACAATCATTATCTTTTAGTATGTTGCTTATACATTAAAAGCAGTGTACAGTGTAAACCATGCAGGTATTTGGGAGTAACATGTTAGTAATTTGATAACAATAGATCCACTTGAAATAAATAAATACTGTAAATTCAGTCAAGTCATCTTAAACACTGACTTTTCTCCATTAATCCTTGTACCTTCAATGAGAGCATTCAAATTAAGTTGACTCCATGTTATTGTTTGATGCACAGTTTCCTGGATGAAGTCGATATATGAAGACAATATAGGCTCTGTCCGAACAAATTGCATTCTCTATAGTTGTCTTTAATAAATAATTGGCGTTTTGTTTAAATGTTTATATGAGAGGAAATAACCTACTGACAATTTGGTGAGATCGTGCGGGTACAAAGCACCTTGCTCATCGCGTCAAAACTAATCGAAAAGTCCACTTGGCGACAAAGTCGTGGTCCGGGTAAGATAACAGCACCATTGTTGAAAAATGAACCTAGAGTAAAATTAATAACATATGGTGTGTATTTATATATATTTCCGAAGATTAATCACATCTGGCACAAGAATGTCGATTAATTAAAACCGGTAAATCAGTATTAGTACATATTTATATAATTCTTTCTAAGAGGAGGCAAGCAATTTTGCCTCTCAGCATTTATGGAAATATATGTATGCCATAGTCGGGCTTTAGCAGAGGCGCGTTTGTCGAATCAGTGCATATCTCCTTATTTGGAAAATAATTTATGCTGATACGGAAAATCGTCCGGAAATAGCAAAAATGTTCACTTCTTGTTGTTGTTGTTCAAATAATAGCCTAACATTTACTAACCTGTATTGTTTTGATATTTTTATCAACATTGACCCAAACCATTTCAATTGTAAATAGAAAACTGAAAAAAATAAACTGACAATTGTATACAGTACAAGGCAGTGTATCTTCTATACCTCACCTAATAGTATACAGTACAAGACAGTGTATCTTCTATACCTCACCTAATAGTATACAGTACAAGACAGTGTATATTCTATACCTCACCTATATGTATGTGATTAAGCTTTCCTCAAACGAACAAGAGTTGTCGTTCGGTGCACTGTAAGCAAACCATTCCATTGGCTGCCCCGAATAGGGAGATATGCACGGATTCAACAACCGATCATATTCTAGGATTGGTTCGGGTGAATACCGATTGTCAGTGATATCAAGATCGAACGGATGCTTTTTGTAGAGATAGGCAGTCTTCAAGGTATCATTCTATCGTGTATTGTTGGCCCTGCTGGACAAATTGCGATATTTAGTATGCATATTTATTCGAATAGGTAGGCCTATGCATATGACTTCGATTTTGTATCCATACGTATTCACCCCGGCCAGTTTTACCGAAAATCAATACCCATATTAATTATTTTATATCCATACGTATTTAGATATTGTATGCATACTAAATGATTTTGTACCCATACTAAATAAGTTTGTATGCGTACTAAATGATTTTGTAGCCATACCAAAGGATTGTGTAGCCATACCAAAGGATTTTGTACCCATACTAAATGAGTTTGCATACATACTCAATGATTTTGTATGCTTACTAAATGATTTTGTAGCCATGCCAAATGATTTTGTACCCATATCAAAGGATTTTGTATGCATACTGAATGATAAATCGGGTTTTATCCCCATATTAATTACAATTTATATGGATTGTATTAAAAGACCAATAGAATCGATGGATTTATATATACAGTTTACCATATAAATAGCATGCCTTTCCAGATATCCTGCACATCCGTGTTTAAATGACCGCATCCGTGTTTTAAGAGCCAGCCAATGTGACTGTGGAAGTGTACTATGGAAATACTAATACAGTTATTGCGCGCCAAATTTTAAAACTGTTCTTTGTGTGGAAGATGCTATATCTCTTCAAAGTGATCTCAAGGCTCTATCAAAATGGTGTGACATTTGGAAGCTTAGTCTAAACGAGAGTAAATGTTGTACCATCTCATTTACAAACAAACGTAAACAAATCTTTTCTGATTATTATCTTCACCAAACAAAACTAAAACGTGTGTATGAGTAAAAGATCTTGGTATCATTTTATTATGTGACCTTACTTTTAAAAGACATATCAATGATATTGTCAGCAAATCATAATGATTGCTTGGTTTCGTTAAGCGTACATGTTCATCTTTTAGCAGTGACAAAGCTATTTTATCTATATATCGCTCTTAGATACGTTCTAAGCTAGAGTATTGTGCTTCCGTATGTTCACCTTATCAACAGTACTTCATTGACAAAAAATAAAACGTTCAAAACAATTTCTTAAAATTTATTTTTCACAAAACCGGATGAACATACAATTCAGATGAATAGATTTCACTGTGTAACAATTTTACTATCCCACCTCTTTACATACCTCCGCAATATTGTGACCTAGTTTTATTACACAAGTGTTTACATTCAGACGTAGACTGTTTTTATCTTGTGTAGCAAGTGTGTCTTAACTGCCCTGGTAGACAGCTGCGGACAATAGACGTTTTTAAACCATCTAAATACAGAATAAATATTAGTAAACTTAGCTTTTTTAATCGTTCAATGTTATTTTTTAAAAAGTTTGCAAATGTATGTGATATTGATATACTTACTACCAGCGGCCAATACAAAACCAAACTGAAATCTGTGCTATTTTAAACATAAATATCATTTTTCACTTTAACCTACAAATGTGTATTACTTTCTCTACGATCATAAATTTATTTTTTCTTTTATTAATCAAATTCGATTGCGTAACAACCGTTCATTTTTTTTAACCATTTTTCTTGTTCTTGATTTCACATCTCATTGTTTTACTGTTATTTAAATGTTAACTGTTATCAGACTTGTAAGTGGGCCATTGGTCTGTAATTTTCTGAAATAAATACAATACTATACAATAAGACTGCTAAACATGCTAAAAGTTCAATGATAAAGGAATATGTCTTAACATAAAGAAGTTGTTTTTCAAACATGTTCATCCATTGAGATTACAAAATTTTGTATTTATAAACTTTGTAAATTCACTTTAGTTTGCAGAGCAATTATTTAAGTTAAATCATTATTTTCTCCTCTCGATCATCCTATTCTTTTTTAGGTTGTTAAATCTTTGTAGTTTTATACTTAGAGGCTGGAACAAAATTATTGAATTTTCTAAAGATTTCCAACATATGTCACGAAGTTTCTTAAATTTCATTCAGACCTTTGAGGGCGTTTTTTTTTTGCCACTTGAAGAAAAAATTGATATCTGTTGTATATTTTGACAACTGAGCATAAATTGATGTGAGGAAGTCAGCCTAAAAAGTTAACTTCTTTATTTGTCCATCGGCAGAAAAAGACATCCTTTATTTACCCGTGGAAAGAAAACTGTCATCAGAATAAATATTTAAACAGGATTGGATAGATTGAAGCTCCTTGGCTGGCCAAGCCTGTGTTGCATTGTTATGTCATACAAGGCGTTTAGGTGTAGGTTTAACCAAGATTTACAGGTTTTATCCTTGTAGATCACATTGTATGCATTCTTTTCTCATATTTTCAACTGACTTTGCTTGTGTTTCAAATTTTCTTTGTCATTTTGGCTCTCGAGCTATTGTGTAATCATTGACAAATCTCATTCCCATTCAAGTATACATGTATAAGTTTGAAAACTGTTTCTAAACATCTATGGTCATGTAAACAATCTGCCATGCTGCTCTTTGTTCTGGGGGGCAACATAAAGCGCGGGTATTTGGAGGGAGAATCCTGTTGCCCTGTTGCTCTCAGAGCTATTAAGGGGCAACACAAAGCCGATCTGTTTGTGGCATCTGGTACTGTAACCTTGCACATTTGGTCTAAATATTACACCATGTTATTTGTCCTGTGGTTTTCTTCTATCGACATTACATGAAGTCATTGTTTGTTGGCTGGCTTTATTCATTGACTACCACAGGCATGCTGTCACATTAGTGAAATAAATACAGTGTAAAACCCCAATAAAACTATTGCATCGACCTTCATGAACATATTTATATGAAATCGGTAGTATTATACATGTATGTATGACCAGCACTCGATATTAATTACTTGATCCAGGGAAAATATGTTTGGAAACAACATTTTTAATATAAACATGACAAATACATGTACAATGCTGTACATTTTTACAAATCAAGCTTTTTTTCCTTATCAAAATTTCTTTATTGTGTTATTTATAATTTATACATGTTGTATAAAGCCTCTCCATAAAGGGATATTTACTAAATTTTTTACTGCTTAAAATATCTGCATAGATGTACAATGTACCTGTCCTATGAAAACATCTATTCTTATTTTTATTCTGAATCTTTTTTTTTTATTTTCTTTGTAGGTATATGAATTGACTAGAGACCTATTTATAAAGGTGGGTTTTCCTGAATGGAGATGAATCAACAAATACTGAAATTTTTCTCCCAAAAGATTGGAAGATAACCTTGGCTTTTTAGGTAAGTGTGAGCTTGCTATTTTAGGGTTTATGGTTGTTGGGTTTACCTATCACAGTTTTTTACCTATGGCATAATTTTGATTCAGTTTTACCCATTCAGGTTAAAATAAATGTCCACTGGTCTGTGTGTCTCGTCACACCATACAGAATTCAGATAGTGTTGTCACCACATGTCGTTGACATCTTCTACAGTTTCTTACTTGCCTTCATACCAATAAAGATAGCTTGTGGTAGAGGATCCATTCGAATAACTGACTTTCATATAAGCTTACACATATGGTGGGATCAACCCTGACTGGTTCTACCACGCTTCAAGTCACAACTAATGATCTGGTGACCGTATCGTGGGGTGTTGGGCCAAATGCCTTCGTGGTAATAATATTAGAGAGGCATTACATGGAGACACTAACCCTCTGGCTAAGGGCAGCATGTTCCGAGTATAACTATGCTGTCTTTGCTTAGCACTGGAGGAACCTCAATTTTCCAACAGAGCAAAACACTTCACATTTTATGGTTTGTGTTCATGTGGTTATTTACTGTTGTAGAACACCACTGTCATATAAGTGATATACCCTTGAGTACAGTTTAACACACTGCCATCGTATCAGTGTAATAACCTTAAAAGGGGAGAAAACAAAAAACAAAGGCATCTTCATAAATAGACCCCATCAAGCTGTATTCGAAACTGGTGGCGGGCGGTTGGAGGGAGCCTCATGTTGCCCTTGTGCTCTCAGAGCTAAGGAGCAACAAGAATCTGTTTTGGCGTCCTGTGATTGTCTTGTTTCTTGTCATTGTTTGTTGCCAGGGGCGTCGAGGGTGGTTTCCTTCACACTTTGGGTTGGCATGCCGCCATATAAGTGAAATAATCTTAAGTACAGCATAAAACCTCAATCAATCAAACAAACAAACAAATCAAAACTGGTGTTGCAAATTTTGTGTGATTCTTAGTTTTCTGCTTAAAGTCTCCTTAATGACTGTTCTTTAGTTTATGGTGGTCTGAAATGCCTTGCTTCAAAGAACCCTAATGACTACTTTAGATTATGATGGTCTGAAACGCCTTGCTTCAAAGAACCCTTGATGACTGTACTTTAGTTTATGGTGGTCTGAAACGCCTTGCTT
>JAUELC010279757.1:0-10106 GCA_031471745.1 Cryptochiton stelleri
CTCTCTTGATGAGATTGGAAGATGTAGTATATATAGTGTCATGTTAAACACCATGGAGAATTTTTCGTTCAGTTTAAAAATAGCCTTCTGGCTCAGGGCACTGTTTAAAGTATCATTGCATGCTTCCAGTAGAATATTTATGTTGTGTCAGTGTCGCTATTTAATTACCGACGTCATATAAGTAAAATACTCTGAGTACGGCGTATAACATGAATCAGTCAATCATTTAAGAAATATATTTACTTGAATTGTTCCCATTGAACATTAGACCCTATAGTAAGTATCTTGAATAATAATATATTGAAATCAGTTTCAATTAAAAAAAGGTCACAAAAGAGTAAATTTTAGCGTGGCTGAGTGGTTAAAGTGTTGGACTGCTGATCCTCCTTCGATGTACCGCAAGGGTTTAAGTCTCCCATGCAGTGAACAATATGTATATGAGGGAGTAACACGAGGTAACTCAGGCTATCGTGGGTGGTGGTTTTACGAGGTTTCCTTCCTGTTTTTCACCGTATATAACAAGATAGAGTAAGTTGTGGACAATCCGTCGTCTGATATAAGTGAAATACCCTTGAGTACGACATTAAACACCAACCAACCAAACAAACAAACAAACAAATAGTCTACACAAAACTGTACGGATTACAACTTCTTCTTTATTTAAGCATAATCGATGTCAGAATAAACAATGAACCAAGCTGTAATACACGCAGGATTGTGTATATAAGTATCTCAAATTGTAAAAGTCTCTGAAACAAGCAACTGATAACCATACAGTATAGATTAGAACAGACAGGAATTAACTATAGGCCTATATTTAAGTCGGCACTTCGGTTTATTTTAATAGACGACCTCAGCGCCTGAAGCTTGTGACATAATAATGTTGATCGGAGAATGACTTTATTTCTGTGTACGTCTGCAGTATTGAGTCAAACAACACGAGTTTAACAGTTCTTTTGGTGAAAGGACAAGGTGTCAACCAGTAGTACGTCATCACTGCGTCAGTCGTTAAAAGGGAAGCAAACGTAAAAAATAAAGCGAGTCTAATAAGATATACAAACTACATAAAGCAGTTTCCAAAAATGGTGGCCGTAGTGTGTGAAAATTGTTCATCATCTCATTAAAGCCAGCTAAAGCATGGTATTGTATGGTGGACTCATATAACATTAAATATTATTCTTCAAATCTTCACGAAACTCCTAATCAGTAATTGTTTGTTAGTTAGTGGATTGTGTGACATACCGGTTTTTGTGACAATTGTAATAGATATTTACTGAATTATTTTCAATGTTATGGATTGGTACCAAAGGCACGACAGGTATGGCTTGAAAAGTCCACCATACAATTGTATGTTTTACGTATTTCTAACTATAGACAATGAAAATCTCAACACACTCATGACATTATTTTTGGAAACTGCTGTTTACAGTCTATCTTCTCAAACTCAATATTTATTGTTAAATTTTCTTCCCCGTTAAGCAGGAATTAGGTTCTATGTTTTTTTGTTGTTGCAAGGTTAACCTTTCCGATATAATAAAAACGTACGGCCGAACGTACTGTGGGCCCTGAACCAAGAGTCGATCCTTCTACAGCCAATGGATACACCCACATTTCATACTTTACATATTCCCTAAAATCAACAAAATTGATAAAACATAGAACAAAGTCAATTTATTCCAAGTAAGAATCGTATCCAAAACTCGTATATGATTTTGATAAGAAATAAAGAAGCCTAATTATTTCTTTACATTAGTATCGGTCCAAAGAAAAGAACAAGCAGAAAATCAACAAGATGAATATATATCTGCATGGATATATGAAATCTGTAACCCACAGGACCCGGGTTCGAATCCCGGTGGAGACAAGCAGTTTTTTTTCTCTTCATTTATAAAAAATATATATGAAGCCTTATCTCGGGCCTTATAATAGTTGCGTCATCCGGCAGGATATACGCAACATTATACGGATTAGTACTGTTGACCGACTGGTTCGTTCATTTAGATTGGTATTTTAATTCACTTGATTCAGTTTCTTGTTTTCCATGCATTGCCTGTTTGTTAACCATACAACATACATGGACATCAAACACTTATTAAAATTATTATAGAGGCGCTTAAAACCCATTGTATCAGTCTTAACAATCATAGTTAGGTATATAATATATTCCAGAGTTTTCCAAGTTTGGTTAACAAAGCTGTCGTCGCTACTATAACTATTACAGTTTGTTGTTTGTCAGAACAGTTGGGGCTGTTTTCTTTCCATGTAATGTAGTATCTCCTCTAGCGTTCATTCATCATTCATCCAAGACAACTGGGCGAATTTTTCACATGCGCATTTAGTTTCATTCGTCTTTTCACACGTCCCACAGGCTATAGATCATTGTGCTCGGTTCAAAGTTCCCCTTTAAATCTTGCCCTTTCCGAACAGTGGAATATGATGAAGTATAGAATCATAAGCGACAGTATTAATTGGATCTGGGCGTTGAACGGAGTGACCATTTAAAAACAGAAAACACTCCCATAGAGTTAATTGACAACCGGGATTAGCACTCAAATATGGAGCATCTTTTATTGGTTATATTCGCGTTAACTTGTTCAATAAGACACTTATCTCCTAATTTCGTGTAAAGCATTAATGCAGCAAAAGATTTTTTCAAAAAGATCATGCTGTTAATATTTTTAACAGTCGGAGTCTTCTTATACCCTCATTTAAAAAATCTTATCTGGCATTATGACATGCACGAAATGGACTAATCCATTTGATACGTTTTCTTTATAGACTGAACAACTTGCAGCAAATGATAGAATGGATATTTGCAATTCATATATGACAAGGATTTAAGATGATAAGATGGTAGATGTCTTTCTTCATACATAGTTCAATTACTATTTCTATATTGTATCTTTTCTAGTCAATCAAGGACATTGTGCCAAGACTAAAAGTATAATCTACTGTAGATATGGAACCCCGATAGGGTCATCTGTTATTTCTATTTTCAAAAATTCTAAAGTTTTTCTAAAATAATGAAATAACAAATGACACATTCATTCACAACTATTGGTTAGGGTTTTCCCCTTCTGTCATCTTCATTCTATTTCTTTCGCGATCATTTTAATTCATATTTATTTTGTTAAGCACTTTACAATTTTTAGTTTTTTTCTTGCTAAAAAAGCTGAAGCCCCCAGCTGCCGTTCGGTAATTTTAGGCTACTGTCAAAGTTCATTAGCGATTGTTCCCGCCTTTAACAAGAGCTAATACATCACTGTCAAACTGCCAGTACTTCGCTGAACGTTTCGAAGGCACTTAGTAGAGAAATATAGACACTCACAGCTGGTTCAATGCTCCGGTGAGTGATAGTAGTGCTGGAGTAGATAATAGACTATAACAGTCGGACAGATAGCTTCCAAGGAAATTAACAAGTTATTAATTGTTATTTACAGGTTGTGCCATGAGAGTGCTTCTCTTTTTAGAACATTTTGCAAAAAATCCCTTTTTTCATGTTCGACTATTCTTTCCAGTGGTTGCTATTTTTTACGACATCTAATATCAAAACGCAAACAGAAACAAAGACTTACACTTGACATGAAATAGATTTTTTACCAAATTTCCAAACCATTTGGCACGTGCAAAAGGAATTAATATACGATAATTATAAAATATCATGAGCTTGAATAATTTTAAAATTGAGATTGTTTTGTAATATAAGTAGCAATTATCAAAGTAGTTTAAAACGGTAAGAAATGAGCAATAATAAATGTTGCATGTAACACGTATGTTGCAGGGTATACATAACAAGACCTACTGCGAATCATGTTAATAGTTAAGAGAAACAATTTAACATTACATTTATTTTACGTATATATAATTTTATTAGAAAATGAGATGATTTATCGATTTTTTTATTAATCGTCAATGGCCAGTGCGATTAATCTTTAGAAATATATTATGAGAAATATTTAAAGTGAAACATTCAAAATCAGGTATGTTTTCGTTATTACAGAATCAGATGAGTTATATAGATATCTTTCTCAAGACGTAAAAGCTAGAAGCTTTTCGTAAATTCCAATCTTGGCTTTGTAGGCTAAGTTTAAGTTTGAGAAAAACCGTCCCCACCTAGCTGAAAGCAGAAAATACTATCAGCTATAAATTAGAATGATTTCCCCGGCTCGCATCAGCTTACCTGTTTTAATTAATATTATGAACAAACTTAAATGCTTATGCAGTTAAATCGGGGCAATAACAATGTTTTGACGAATTGGGCGACCTTGTCACTTAGCTTTAGCGCGTGGATATATATTCTTGAAAAATTGTTATATATAACTTTATAATATATGGAAAATAACTGGAAATATGAAAAATGTTAACTGTAATCTTATGATGAAAAACAATATAGGTATATTCTTCTCTGTATAGATATACCATACATAGAATGTTAATTATAAAGAGCAGTGATTGTTGTCTGAACGAACCACTTTTATTAGGTGTTCAAAACACAACGTTTGGTAGCTACAGTCTATATATGTCTACATAGGGACGTCTGGCTCAGGGCACTGTTTTAAGTGTAACATGCTACCAGTAGCACTGGAGAAACATTAATTTTCCAAGAGAGTATACCAGTAGCACTGGAGAAACAATAATTTTTCAACAGAGCAAAATATTACAAATTTTTATGGTTGTGTCGCTGTTTACTGTTGGAGTCCGCCGCCGTCATATATGCGAACCAGTCTGGAGTACAAACCAATAAGGCCTTTCATATGTGTTGGTACTCACAGCGTTTTCAAGTCAATGACATTTGGAAAATTTAACAGAGCATATTTTCAAATGAAGAAAAACATTATCAAAAAAAGAGTAACAATAACAAAGTATTTAACAATAACAAAACTGGGTTGATATGGATTTTACTTAAACAATAAATTAAACTGAGATAGCACAGAGGTTGTATGCTTTCACATACCCTACGGTTCATGTATAGGATAAGCGTATCATAGGCATTGGGAATGGATAGTCCTTGGTGTTCATTTTTGGCTTATTTTTCTACAATCTTTTGTGGATAACCGTTTTTGGTTTAGAAAACATTTTTTAAGTACATAATCTCCATTTGTAAATCGTTAGTGCAAATTGCTTGGGCTAACTTAGTCAGAGAAGTGATTATTCCAAATTTTTTTTTCAGAGGGTGATTTTATTGGAAATAAATATATTGGCCGGAGTGAGTTGGTTTTCGTATATATTTCCTGTTAACTTCCTAAATGTCATTGACTTGAAAACTGTCTGAGAACCAACTTCGAAACCTCCTCTTAATAAACTTAGAAGTAGTTGTCCTGTTTTATTGAACAACCCATTTCTAATTGTCACTTGAAGAAGATACAACGATCTATATTATACATATCAATATGGATAAGATAAATACTAATTTACGGTTGACATGACCGGTCCAAAACTTGCAAGGGCATTGAGCTGTACAACAACAAATAGTTTTTATAGTGAATAAGAATGACGGTTGGAATGGATGTATCATCCACATATGACTTGTCAAGGGTCTTATAGATATCTGTAGTTACAAAAGGAGATGCCGTAGACCTGATTTCGACCCAGGCGTTAACCAATCAGCCAGAATAAGACGTGTTTATTTCCCCTTAAGGAGCTTGACAGTACCGTAAGTGTACCAAAGGTGTACGGACCCTATTCTGTTCAGCAGGGCAAATCAGTGAATTGCCCGAAAAAACGGCATACATGTTTCGAAATTTTGTTTTACATAAATACTCTCTTATGGCAATATGTGTCTAAATGTCGGTTTTTGCCATAAATTTAATATAGGAAAGGCCAGGTGGGTGTGTGCGGAGGGGGATTGCCCTCCTTGATCCCCAGCTCATACGTCCAGGGGCCTACAACATCTTAATCCGGCGCTACCATTAAACTAAAAGGATCGTCCCTTTCAGAGAATGCTAGCATTACATGTATGTTTAGAGTAAAGCTGAATAACCGCACGGGGTTCGGGCTGGTGGTAAATGAGACCATCTCATCCAATGAGTAGGAGTGGTGCAGGGCAGTGAGTCTATCAATCATTTGTCGTTCTCCGGCAATATATAGACCATCAGTAGGCAATAATGGGATTTTAATGATGACCAACCAAGTTAGCTTTATCAGGATTGCTGGACATAGGGTGATTTGTCTCTTAACACCCCGATATATTACAACCCCACCCATGCCCTATGTCCACTCACCCCTTGGGCAATGGTTTAGGACATTTTCGTTATGGCTTGCTGTGGCGACAGATTAGTTTCTCTTACAGCAATATGATGTGACTCTAATCAGCCAACACGATACAAAATGTGCGTACTCAGTTATAAGTAATACTATGAGCATTGGAGGTTGGGCCACACAGATGAAAGATGTGATTGGAAATGTTTGGGGTTCAATTTTACCCTGTATACATTTTGATTATCGCCCTTCAAACTAATACGATATATTTTAACAACTGAGTGTTCTGAATCAACGTTGTGTCGACAAGTTGGCAATATAGCAGCTTTGGAGGTACAAAAGGGCCGCTTAAGAAACAATGCCCATCGTTCTAACTACTAGAATAGATAAAATAAAAAAAACAACGACAACGAATGCTGTTCATGTTCATTTTCAAAACGGCCCAAAAATTATTTCGTAATAACGTTTTGTTTTAAACTGACTTCATTAAGACGGTATCAAATGGATTGAGTTCATTTATCAACTCTAGTATTCTATCCAAAATATGTTGGGCCAATAACCGTTATGGTTAAACAAAAAAGAATACTACGAAATACAACATATCAAATGAAATGAATAACATATAATGTGCATAGTTGTTTAATATTTAGTGTAATTCCTTCACTAACCGTGACATTTTATCAATGTCTTGTTGAAAACAACTAAACCCTTTTGAGTTTTATATCTGGTACCGACATGTTCTTCTTTATCCAGATGGACGTTTTGTATGTATTTTATGCTGTCATATTTTTCAATCTTTGAAAGTTTTATGCATTTGTAGAATTCCATTAAGAAAAAGAAAGTGTATTTTCCGTATAGTGGTCGAACTTTATAAGCTCATACATTGTTTAACCGTCGCAAACGTATAGTATTCCTGTTGTCGAGTATTTTTTGTGTTGCACTTGAAACTACCCTCCCCATCCCTCAACTTTTTTTTCCAGCAGAGACCAAATTGAAAATTCTGGTTCCGTTTTCCAAAATGAAATGTTCCACCTCCGATTAACCCCAGCGCTCCAGCAGGCCTATCATGTTAAAGTCATGTGACAAAAACAATATCACATGATAGTTATTCGTCTGTTGATTGGTTAATGTGGAAAGTAAGACACAACAAATCTTGGTCGGTGTTGGAAAATAGAAGCATGCTCCAACATCATCCAACATGTTTGACGATGTTAGAGCTTGTTGAACGATGCGGTCTACACGGTCAAACAAATGCTTTCCAACATGATAAAACAAAAGTTGGTCCTCGTTGTCGAAAAAAAGTTGTATCGTGTAGACGGGCCTTAACATAATTGAGTCCATTTACAGATCCATTGCAAGGATTTTTAGATGTAAAGCTATTTTTTTGTCGGGTTTCGAATAACTCCATGCTGTGATTTATGAATCAATGTATCGCTGATATACCATAAGAAACTATTGCGCAATGAGGTTTGAATATCATCATAATGCTCTCGTGGATGGTGGAAGCGAATACACACTCTACACTTCTCGTCCCGTGGGATAGCTCTTTCACCTCTCATTCGAGCAATGTTTACATGGTATTCAAACGTCACTTCGC
The DNA here is from genome assembly GCA_031471745.1 of Cryptochiton stelleri. Taxonomy (NCBI): domain Eukaryota; kingdom Metazoa; phylum Mollusca; class Polyplacophora; order Chitonida; family Mopaliidae; genus Cryptochiton; species Cryptochiton stelleri. The sequence continues at coordinate 7,796 of JAUELC010279757.1, forward strand.
AATATCCTCTTCAAAGCTCTCGGTGATTGTGGCAACATGTTTGAAGAAGTAAAGCTTATCTTCAAAACTAAACACATTAACCAGTGTCGGATCGGTAGTCAATTTTCTTCCGTTTGTCTTGGGCAGTGCTGTGTGTAATGCACCTTTGAGTCATTCGGATGTTGAGAAATTCGGTAAACAGGACAAACAGCTTCTGTGCTAACGCAACATTGGCTAATTATGGGCGGAGCATCCGGTGTTCGTCGGCACTTGGTAACGGTCTCCAAAGATAAGTGACAGTTTTATTTGAAATTTAAATAACAAAATATGACGTTCAAAATAAAGCAAATATATTGTCTGTAGGCTCTTTTTTAATTATTGATTTCTTCATCCATCTATTATGACTTTACCACAACTGGTCGTTTATTTGTCAATGTACTGTTTTGATAAATATTATACTTTTGTAAAATAAATATCATTAGAATCTAAGTAAAATACATGAAAAAATATGTGGAATGGGTTAAAAAATGTCACTTCCTTCACAGGTTATGTTTTAATATTTCCCCGATTATGCAAATTTGTATGACTGAGCTATATATAGGTCATCCTTTTTGACCAATTAGCTCTAGCTGATGTCACAATGTGAATTACCCAGCATTCAGCATTGAGAAAACAGACAAGGACCTGAGATATGACGTCACTATTATTTGCTGGTCATCAATGCCGTGGACTCTACCTATATGGGAGTTGCATACGTCTAGTTAATAGACCTCTGATATAGCCTGTACAACCTATAGCCTTGTAATGGTAAATAAGAACGACCCACTAAAATTGTTATTATCGGCATATAAGTAATATATTCAATGCGATGTGAAACAATCAAATACTACCTTGTTATAAACAACAGTAACTATAGGCCTATAGCGGCAGTGAATGGTTTCAATAAAACCAGACTTAAGTTCAAGCTTTCAAAAATACAAGACTTAAAACATTTCATCTGCTCAATTGAGGTGACGGTTAGTAAGCATGGTCACCTGGTTTGTAAGTGTTGGATAGTAAATAAAATATGTTATTAAAATATGACCGTTTTTTTTTGTCTTTTCCTTATGTTTGTGGCACATACTTAAATGAGGAAATTAAAAAAAAAACAGAAGAAACCTGCAGGTTTTTTTAAAAATGTGTTTGCCATTGCATTATATATAAAGTGTGGTAAGCCTATATAAGGTAGAGCTGCATTATATATAAAGTGTGGTAAGCCTATATAAGGTAGAGCTGCATTATATATAAAGTGTGGTAAGCCTATATCAGGTAGAAGCAAACCAATTTTTTTTAATTTCAGATATCTTCGTTAAGGTATGAGCCACAAACATAATAAAGAAATAAAACGGTAATTTAAAAAAAAAAATATTTGTATTACATATTTTATTTGCTAACCAACACTTAACGCGAGAGATAAGCCTGTCTTGAAGCATTGTGTTTCTCATACAAGAAAGCCCATGCATTTAATCGACAAAGGGCAAAACGAATGGGAGAGCGCACTTTTATAGCTCTATTAATTGGTCTTGAGACATTTTCCGAGTGCGTTCATTTCCGCTACCAAAATCTTTTAAAACATACAGTTCACCTCGTTAAAATTGTTTGTGGTAATTATGGTGTAAATGACAAATTTACTGACATTATTTGAATTTAATACGTTTCCAAAAACTGTTAGGATAAGAACAATAGGTGATTCTTTCTTACTCCAATTAAGGCATTGTTTGTTTTTAGTGAATCAATGTCAGTTAATATTGTCACTGACCCGCCCTAGTATAATATTATGGGCATGAAATATAAAATCAGGAAAGCCAGGGGGTTTCGTCCGAATCCCCCGAACCCCCCCCTGGTGACGGGGCCTGTCAATATCCAAGTAGAAATGCACAGTTCAAATTATTAAGACCATTCCATAAAACTAATCTGTCCCTTCCTACTTGCAGAATAAGAGCACCTATTGAATGGAATCAGTTACCCTCTCAACTACAACTGTGTAATTCTATCTCTCTATTTAAATCTATATTGAAATGGAGACTGATAGACAACCTGAAGTTGGCTGGTTGAGGCATTTGTTATTCACAAAAAAATGTAACTTATGTTACCATTTTGTTGATATTTGTATTTATCTGTACATAGTCTAAGCATACCATATCCTTTCGATCTCACCAAATTTATTATTCACTCAATACTAAAATTAATACTTCAGAATATAACTTCCTCTATACTCGCAGGTGGTTGGTGGGAGCTTCGTGTTGCCCTGGTGCTCTCAGAGCTAAGGGGCAACAAGAAGCTGTTGTGGCGT
>JAUELC010279768.1:0-10106 GCA_031471745.1 Cryptochiton stelleri
TATCTAGCCTTAACTTCTTTGTTATCACAAAGTTTCTATAATCTCTACTCCTCCAGACTTCTGTGTCATTGCCGGTGGTGTGACAGTGATTGGACCTACTCTGCCTATATGTGACATGATAGTGCCCTATGTGGCTTAATCCGGGGGAAATCAGACAGTTCCATCGATGGAGGATTAGGTAAGCTCTCCCAGAATACTCTGTTTCAAAATTTGTATCTTCTATGTCCGTTTTTCACCAATACTCCTGTTCGCCGTTAAAGAATTGTATGTAAAATGTCTTGTAGACTTTGTTTACTGTCCCCCTGTACCTATGGCCCACGAATGTCTGTCCAGGAGATCTACCCACTTCATATATCATCACAACTTAATTTACCCACATATTATTATCATAATAACTCCCCGGGAGCCACGAGCCAATAAGGTGTTACCTTGACCGAGATCCTTCACAGACAATCTGTATCCAGGCAAAAGTACATAGCTCCAGACACACTGTTCATGCAGTGATCGTAATTATTTATGGATGCCTACATTTCTTGACATTTCTTCATTGCGAGATGTATAATGGTAATTCAACAATATAGCCCCTAATGTCAGTTTGGCAGAATATTTTCCCATTAGTATCGTCCTTCAGTTATATTATATATTTGTAATTTTTAAAAAAAATCCTTAATGTTCTTTACGAGAATACTTACCTACTAAGTTGTTCGTAGGCCGTATATATATCTATAGTATGGTATTTGAGTCGGATGTTGTGAGCCGTCAGCAGGACTGTTTGTTCCGTGTTATTAAGGTGTGGTTTACGAGGCATTGATAATCACCGTCTATCATATTAAACACTAGATCGGAGTGTTTGTCTTCAAAGGTTATAGGTCACGGCTTGGTCCAGAGAGGTCGGCTTAATCAAGGCTACTTTATTTACGAGCAAATAAGCGGTTAGTTATACATGTACACCAGTGAGATTATGCAGACGGGGTTAAACCATTCAAACACATCAACTCCTAGCTTTATAACAACTCAGCGAAAATAGAGGTAAATAATGGAACCAAAGGAGCATAGCGATACATAATAACTTCAAAGAGTGGACTATAATAGCACATTGTAAACACAAATAAACACATACAAATTTAAAGAAAAAGACATTGAAATGATTTATTGGCTTTTTAAGAATGTGTGTAATTTATGTAGATTCAATTATTAATTATTGCATTACTAGAGCAGATTAATCTATACATAAGTAGAGTAATTCAGAAATGCGATCAACTCATTTTGACGCAACATTTCATCATTATTAGGCCATATAAATGCTGAAATATTGAGTCAAAATGAATATACTGGTTTTCGTAATTACATGTGTATTGTGTTAAACTCTTACCGTGAAGCTAACAGTCTCTCAAACTGAACATCTATGCACGATATTGCTTAAAGTTGCTGTTCACATAATTCTATTATCTTACCTTAATATATGCTCAGGATAACCTATTTAATAATTGAACCTAGTAAATCTGAAGTTTGATTGATTAATTGATTCACTCTCAGATTAGTTATCTTTTTGCATTATCTTGTTTTCATAAGCTTTTATAAATTTTACACTGAATACTAAAGACAATAATCTTATGGATTTCTAGTTCCAGTATATCACTAGAGGGCGTTTAGATTCAACAATGTTTAACTTCAAAAGTTACATTTGTATTTGAAATATTTAAGAGTCTCGTCTTTAAAATTATTGAGATAAATTGTTTCCACTTTAGTACTTCCCATTACCAGAACAATATTTTTCATTATACAAATATATAAAACACAGTGTATTGTTTAAAACTGGTGAAGAAGGTTTTTAAGTCACGCTGGAGATTAAGTTTCATTTATTTATTTCCACAAGATATTTTCTTTCCTCAAATGCATATGTATGGATAAACTTATATTAAATGTATGAATTAATCCGTCAAGTACGTGACATTACTTTTTAAAGAAAACAATGCTGCTAGTTTGGTGTGATTTACACTGGCCAAACAAACGGTCAGCAGACAGATACGGAGTTTTATAACATAGACTTTGAGACCAGTCACCAGTCATAAATCCTTAACCGTGGAATCTGGTAGACACTTAAATAGACAAACATATCCAAATTTGTCTGGTACATTATTTACACTAGTCATATTATAACATTTGTATTGTTCACTTAGGTTTATTCTAATCAGCGATAGAGTTGGTACACATATGTTGTAATATTTCATAATAAAACAAATAACAAAATAACTGTTCGTATAAGTATTCAGTCATACAATCCAAACTATTTATTTTTACATAAAACGATAGGGAAATATTAACGTACGGTAACAAATATAAAGACAGTTTTGGACGGAATATATATTTCTTTTATTATTATCAGGCTTAATTAAATGTCCGTTTTCATTTTTTAATCAATCAGTAAGAGCACGCTCCAAAACATTGAAATTAAAATAATTGTAATCAATATGCGTTTTTTTTAAAATATATTTTTCTAAAATATCACGATTTGTAATGTTGTGTTTGAACACAATGATGTGGCCCTCTATAATGGCAGATCCTCAGGTACAAACCTTCTTTTGTCATCGATCTGTCTTTTCAATTTAACAAAAAAATAGAATTTGAAAGTATGGAAATCCCTGAGAAATCCATTTCAAAGTCAAACTAACTATAAGCATTGGAATGGTGGTATAATTAGTGTGCAAAAACGTATAAATATATACCAAATTATATTATCTGTTTTTCAAAAATATTAGTTGTTATAGAGAGTATGTACACAGCAATAAAACACACAGTTAACCCTTACAGGTCCATTTGTACGAATCGCAAATATAATTTGTAAACTTACATTAGTAGATTACTTCTACTGAGTTGTAATTCATACAGACGCAGCTCGTTCTTTCTTGAGAAATTAACTTCTGAACAAATTGTAATCAAATGATAGCACATTTGAATTTAACTGTTTTTGTAATTTACCGTGTAAGCTAGAAAACTAGATTTGACTAATGTAATATTAAGATGATATTTTGTTTCGGGATAACCACTTTTGAAGTCAATGTCGTTGCAGGTATATGTATGTATCGAAACGTTCTATTCTATCACTAACAAGAAGCGATTATGCATAACAAATAATTTATTTCTAAGTAATGTTTTCTTACGACAAAAACTAAACTTTTATACTTCCTGAATAACTCATGAAATATTTCACAATACAGACAAAATATTCCCCAGCCTTACAAAGCTGATCAAAGGTAGTATAAAACTTTCTAAGTAAGCATTTAAACGATGCGATTCGTTTAAAGTTAATTTTAAAGCAATTTATTCGAAGCCTTTTTAAATTTACTTTATCTTTTATAGTTTGTATCTAACTTCTTTTTTAAAATTAACAAAAACATATACATTCGATTCCCACAATGAATTCACCATAAGTATTTCCTTAAGTTGCTCAGCATACGTGCTTCCGTGAAACCAGGTAAATTTATTGGTTACGTTAATTTTGCTAGTGGCATTTCCGCCAATACATTTGTATGACTTTCTTAGCCTAATTTAATTGTTTGAGTTTAATCAACTTCAAAGTCAAGCTGTTCAGCAAGAGTATTACTACAACGTTCAAATTAATATTATTATTATTATTTTTTAATTTTTCTAAAATTTATTCCATGTAGTAATTCCATTTATCTGTTTATAGAGTTATTTAAAAAAAATTAAATGTTAACAATAAACCGAAAATACTTGCTTTCTCTCTCTTTATATTTCCAATAATATGTCTTTAAAGAAATCTGTGGTTCAATACATGTATATTAGTTGCGCGTATGAATATAGCCATTTATTTTGTATGGGACCTATTTGTATTTAAATGCCGAGTAAAACGCCCTTGCTTTAGCAAATATGCCTCAAGTATTCACATAGCTTTACTATGATCTTGAATCGATTTGCCGATCTCCAAACACGTCAAGTCTCATCTCTGCCACTCGGGCGCATTACTCGGTACAGACAAGACAATTAATGCGCGATAGGAGGGTATTGAGTTAAGGTCGTATTGTAGTATTGAGTGAGAATGGGAGGCGCTCCGATACTGAGCCTTAACGGGCAAAGGGAAATAACTATAATATTATAACTAGAAAACATGGGCGAGTGGATCAGCTCCTGAATGATAAAAACATTCAGAGACAATTTGATTTTGCTTACGCATAGATCAAATAGCATGTGTTTTATAGGCTAAGTTTCTCATAATAACATGACCATAGTTTGAGTATTTGTTTTAAGATTGAGATATTTGCTAATAATTACTATATATTATTATTATTTCAATACACACTACTTTTTTCTGGATGTTTATCATTCAAAGGAAAGTATATTCTGGTTTGTTTCTCACTGTCCTTAAACATTTCTATAAGTATTACTATAAAGACTGAGTATCCTAGTTTTAGTATTTTTCTAACGGATTTTCAGAAAAATATACAATGAATGTCATTTATTGAAGTTTAATATAGGATTGTGATATACTATATAAAAAAATAATTCCACGCCCGTGTAGTTTAGATGTTGAGATTTTTACTTTATTTTTGTATGGATGCTAACATTTGTAAGATTTATTATATTTAAGTCATTTCATTTATTCACCATAATGTATTTACAGTTTCTGCTGAATTAGAGACAATTGACTGACAATTTTGGGCGGGAATAAAGTTCGTAAGAACTTGTTCTACCCCGTAATCGATATGACGTGTACAAGACGGCTTTAGTGGGTATACATTTTGTAGGGATTATGAACAATAACATATTTAGAACAAAGATATTGTGATATTATATGAAATCTTGGAAACAGGGTTCTAGAGAAAGCAAATAATCCTTTAGTTAATATTTAAATAGTGATAACGAATTTAAAGATTTGAGATGAACAAGAAGGTTGTTTAATTATTAAAAAGATTTATTATAATTAAATTCTGGTCAGACCAATTATGTTTATCGTAAAAATAATGTTTCGGTGCATATGCCGTCATTCATGGGAAATGTGTTGGCTATGTAATATTTGTATTTAAAGTATAAAATGTTATTAAGTCAACGACTGAAAGTCAATAATTGTTGATTTTGTTTGCATTTCTTCTAAGATACAGCTATGAGTGCTGTTGATTATCACACTAATACTATAAGTTGACCATTGTACATCCATTAGCCTGTTGAATCTCCAAGATACCGTAACACCTTGATTGCTTTGACCCGTGTAGCCAGTGACCTTTCAACTGTGCCCGAGATGAAGACAGCAGTACGATGGATTCCGTGCCCAGTTCGAGAGGAAACATCAAAGGCGGCTTACTCTGAAATTGACTGTAAACTCTCCCATAAACCAACTAGAGGAGCAGAGGTCGGATTTGGCGGACTAATTAATTGACCTTCGACTAGGGAATAGAGGTTTGTTTGAAGCTAGTCCTTAAAACACAGCTATAAACCATTCCTGGATTCGTGGACCCAATCAACTGCGTCCTCTCTCCAGACACTGGTGCTAACTGGGAAGATCATTACCAAAACTGACCACAGGAAACATCACTTTCCTCATCATAAATTTAGTCGATTCACAGGAATTATTGACAATAATTCAGAGTTACTCCCCTTTATCGAACATACAAAACATAATATTAATCCTTATATTAGAACAAAGATGAGATTGTTTTACTGAACCGAAAAGAAGTTCTATATTTTAAAATAGTTTTTCGGCTGTGTTAATTGTTCACCAACTTCACGTTTCACCAATATCGCGTTTTCAACTATCGTTAATAGCTAATCGTTTTCTATCGTAACGAACAATCTTATTTCTTAATTTTAAAACATATTGGACATTTGCCATAGTTCATTCTAAAAGGTCTTAAAATATCTTATTATGAAGTGTTCGAACTAAAATAGCTCACATTATTGATCTGTCATGTTGTTATTTTAAGACTACAGAAGTACTTATATCCGGAAGCTAAGTGTGGTTAGAGAGGAAATTCAAAAAACTTAGAGAAAACCTTCTTGAATCGCTAATGTATTTTATTAATCATTAGCAACTCATAGACCGATGGATGTGAAATTTGATATCTGATGCCAGTACACGATCGTTTGTGAGGGATGTTGTATTTTGTCCAGGCATTTTAACATCCATTCCGTTAAAATCATCCAAAGGGAAGCTATATAAAACGGTTAAAAGGTTTGACTGTGCAAGTTGACCCAAGTCAATATTGATTGCATTTTGTCGCGTTATGGATGAATATTGAAGAAAATTATGAATAAAACATTTCATTATTTAATGGTAGCAAATCACGTACGATTGTAATCTGCACATCAGCGACAAGGCAAGGGTGTTAAGTCCTAAAGCTTTGAAAGACGGTCAAATAAATCAAAACACGTCCTTTCTCTTCTACACACACTCCGAGTATTGGCTCAGTTCTGCAGACTGTTGTTGTAAATTAAACACAATCTACAATTATAATTAAACTCACATACTCTTCTGGTAGCACGTGATGGACCGTATCATTTATATCTTGAACCACATGTATTATTTATACTGATTGAACATTTTTCAGGTACCACCAAATTTGAAGTTATTTTTGTCTGTTTTACTGAACGGAAATTAAATATTTCTGACAGTTTTCAAATCTAAGCGTTTGCAGTGATTTTGTTATTTGTAAGTGTAATTTAATGTCAGTCTTACATGAATACAAATTAATTACATTTTGGTTTAAGTCTCTCTCTATGCCGTTAAAAGATAATTGTTGAATTGTGAGACTGTCTATATATGTCTGTGTCACAGAGAAGAAGTGTGAGTGTAGGTGCGCCAACAAAAGGTTCACTTCTAAGCAGATATTGTTAAGAAAATTGCGTTTAAATCCAATTGATTTGCTGGAAAGTAATCTAGAGTTCGACTCGCAGGGAACGAGATGATGTCCTTAAGTGTCTATTTTACCGACTACCAATTTTGTGGATTGAGTCAGGGCTGTTCCTAAGCGTTAGAGCTTACAGACCAAGGACGTCTCGGTGGAACTGTAAAATGTCTTAGAAATTTCCACAAAAAGTCTGAGAACAAATCAATTGATGCTGGTGTGTTAGAGGACTTGTGGCTAGCCGCTAACATGTCTGCTTTAGTTTATCACCCTGTTCACTCAAACACTTCTCTAGCACAGCCCAGGGAGCACTTCCATTAGCTAATCCCTAATGTAGTTTGGCTTTCTCAAGAAATGGCCCCAAAATAAAATAAGATTCTGAATAAAAATTGGATTTTGTCAGATACCAAACAACGCTATTGTCCATATAGAATGAGGCAAACTGTGCAAGTCATAAATGTTGGGTAAGTTAACCTCTGGGTCAAATTCTTAACCTCACTCATCATAATTACCTGAAAACATTTAATTGTAATCGTTTTCTCATAATAATCTAAACGTTTTCCACAATATCTGTCAGCATGCTTAATTGATTGTGTTTGAGCAAGTCAATGGGCAAGGGGCAGACAACTTAGTCTAAAACTCAAAGTTGTTTCACCTTGAAATTAGTGAACAGGTTTTTTAAAACTTATGGGTTAAATCTTTTCCGATGTGGGCGTACATAGTAGGGTATACTGAGGTGCACTTTTTGCAATCTATTTATAGGGTTTCTATTTAATTCCAACATTATTAATGATGCCTGCAAGATGATGCAATGCATGAATACCGTGATACGTGGTTTATTAAAATGAATCCCATTAAATAAGATAAAATCCACGAAAACTAAATCGTTAGAGCTGCTTTGATTTTGATAAATTTAAGCACCATTAAATCTTTAAATAGGGCTATTTTGGAAGCACACGACTTGATTTATATAAAAAAAAACGGATTTATTTCGTCTTACAGTATTTATAGTAAAAAACTAATTCACTTCCTGTGTCCGATTCATATTTGTATATAGGTATACACAAATATACAGTTTTCTAAAACAATCATCGTGTCTTTGTTTACCCACAATGCCGATCAAATGTAACTCAAGTCATATTTATTTCTATTTGTTCATCTATTTTTGTGAAACATGGCTAAATCTATTCCGGAGAATTGTGTACGAGTTTAGATTACTGTATATCAATTAGTCTTTGTTCATCAATTTATATTTGTGGAAACATTCATTAAATTATATTTTGCTTGATCTAAATATAAACAAAATATTCCACGGACAATAAATATTACCCTATCCGGAACACGAGGTCTGTAATTGCCGAACTGTGGGGCGTCAGCCATTTTTGAACTACGGGTCGGCTTAAGGAAAGCCACTCCAAGCATACTGGTATGTTGACTATATAACGGCGATAGTTTTACCTCCACAGATTTTATGTTACATGTATTCTATTAATGATGCCTTTTTAGTCACAGACATTTGATTCGCTCACATTGCATAGGTATTGAGTAAACAGAGGCTTCGTTGTGTCATTACACTACAATCAAATAAATGCGTGACGAAAGCATTTATAAAACAAAGGGAATTTGGAAACACGATTTCTTAATCGCATAAAATGTTAACGTATAAAATAATTACATTTTAATGCACACATGTCCAATTATATTTGTTAGTTGTGAAGCTATATATTTTTGGTATTATAAAATGTCTGTAACAAAAATCCAATTTTAATATCTCTTGATATTGTTTGTACTGTTTCAATTCTCAGTATCATTCTACTTACAATTAGAAAAGCTACCTGACTTATGTATCCATATTTTAGTTTATCATAGGTGCATGTAAGTAATGTAGATTACTTATCTGGGAAATATCTGTATAGGTGTAAAGACAAGTAATTACTTGCATATCTGTAAGAAATAGTTAAATAAGTATTTGCATATTTTGGTATATATATAAATTTTGTCGTTACATTTACATTGCACGATGTAGTAATACCGTGGGTCTAAAGGTATAGTTATGTCCCCAATTTGTGGCTTTTCTATTTAACGCCCCAATGAATGATTTCCAGGCTTTGGGATGGAGAGTTCGATGAGAAGCTGGTCGAAAGCCTTTCTGATTTAGTCGGCGACAGAAGATGTACAGCTCTCATTTATCATCATGTAAAAAACGTGGGTAATATAAAAAGCTTGTAGGTGATAGGACTACATGGTATGTGTCTGACTAGATGGGGGTTCATTTCAGTACCCCAGCCACCACCCGTAAAGAGCCTATAAAAATCAATATCCAGAGGGTAATAGTAATACCACTCTGTCTCACTAAAATAACAAACACTCCGGCTAGTCGAAGTTACTGTGGAATTTCACCACTTTTACAATCGGTAATTGTTCTCAAATAAATATTATCCTGACTAAAACAGTTCCCGATTATTTTATTGCCTACAATTCTCTTGCTTTATGTTTGATTTTCATTGAATCGTACTGTACCATTAGTCGATTTGAAGGCGCTGTATGTAACACCAGATAAAGGCTGTAGATTTGAAGCAAATGTGTAACGAATGTCAATAGAGTGGTCTGTGTATATCTTTAGAATATCAAATAATAACCTATATTATTGCATTAGAAAACAGTGGTCCATTACGTAACTGAAGTATATCCTACGTTGGACTGGAAGCTTAGAACCTTTTAATCTGTAACGTCAGGGGGAAATCAATACCATTATAGTTATAGCCTATATGAATCTCATCATATCGTCCAACAATGTGGTGTCATATTACCAGAACACAAACCCTATTATGTTTGTTTTAAGGGTAAATTAAACAGAATCCCTATGCCTGAGATGTGTCACGACATGCGACCACATGCAGTGTACTCTATGTAAACTGTCATACTTCGTATTTTACACATGTAATCATACAACCGCATATAGCTGTTTATGTAGGAGAATCAATCGTGGGGTACGCATTTACACTGAAACACTCATTGGTATATAATCGAATTAAAAGAATTGTTTTTACAGCTTCCAAAGATGTCTTTTATCTCTACAGAGACCGACTCCTAGAGATCATTGTCATCCGAAAGGTCTTTTCGAAAATGTTTGTTAATAAAAAGGACAACTCCACCTCCTGTTCTGGATGCCCTTGACGACTTAAAAGAAACATAACCGGGGATTTCATACAAATGTTCAATCGATGGGTTTAACCAACTTTCTGA
>JAUELC010279779.1:0-10105 GCA_031471745.1 Cryptochiton stelleri
GAAGTTTACAGAATGTCAACAACAAAAAAAAGTAAAAATTTTACCCCTGACTAGCAGTAGTATCCTTAAAAGTGAAATGATCAGTCAATCAATTCGGGCAAGGTACTGGTTCAGGATTGTGTTGGAGGGCTTCTTTGACCCATGGTACATGAGGGAAGATAACCAGTGGCTTTGAGATAGCGGGGTGGTTTTATGAGGTTTCATCCAGGTTCAGGGGGCCCTTGGAGGGAGCATCATGTTGCCCTGGTGCTCTCAGAGCTAAGGGGTAATATTAGCCGATCTGTTTTTAGCGCCCTGCGGTTGTCTTGTATCGTGTCATTGTTTGTTGCCAGTGGGCTGGCACGCTGTCATATGAGTGAAATAGCCTTAAGTACGGCTTAAAACCCCAATCAAACAAACATACCAGGTTTTTAACTAAACACTAGCAATACAAAGTCATTGTACAAGTGAAATACCCTTGAGTAAAAATGTAAAAAAAAAAACCAAATTAATCAAGTTAACCAGCCTAAACTTGTTTAAATCTTGGCTACAAGTAAATGCATTACATATTGGATTTGTGTTGCCTCTTCCCTCAGAGAGCACCAGGGTACTGTAAGCTACTTCAACCTCCCACACCAATAACGGGTAACTTTTATTAAGCATCTGCTATGAATTGTGTTTTGGGCTCTTGATAAATTTTCATCCATTGTTATTTACACATTTTGTTGTACCTCACACTGTATTTTTTAAATTTCTTTCAGCTAAGGGAGACAACTAATAATTTACCAAAAGTCCACACAAAATGGACAGATACTCTGACTCTACCTTTAATGTACAGTTACCTGTCTCGTTATACGCCCGGCACAGATAAACTCAGGTATGCTCATTCTTATGTCAGTATTTTTTTTTTAAATTATCATCTCCCAAGTACTTTAGAACTATTGACATTTAATTTTGATTATTTTACTTATCAGAAATCAGATGTATAAAGCTAGTTATTGAGATATGTTACTATAATTTGTAGTTCAGCGGTGTAACTTGACCCTTTTACGCTCGACCTGGGCAACCAAAAATCAACCAGGGCAAGCTTATCTGCCCTGTTTGGCAAGTCAGAAGTGAAAATTTCATGTTCTCAAAACAAAGTTACATGTACAGTTCATCTAGTGAACCATGTTTGTTATACACTAGGTAAGTTTTAATGTAGTTTTTTTTTTTCATATATAATTTATATATTTAAAAACAATTATTAATAAAAGCTAGGGCAAGCCAAACTTCATCAGGGCAACCAGTTTTAGCATTTGGCTTTTCAACCCTTCTAATTAGCGACGGCAATCGGCAATGCCGTCGTAAAAGCCGCCGTAAATTTGTGTGGCGTCGGCAAAAAATTGCCGTCTCAGTACAAACAGCCAATGTACGAGGTCGCCTTGTAGACCATATTCAGGCTCTCAAACAAAATAAACAATCAACTTGTTTTATGGCTACAATTGTTGTGAAAGCGGACAATGCATTATGCTCTGACCACAGACGATATGTCAGTCCCAGGAGGCTATCACAAGTGAAGCATGCCTTCAGAGTTTCAATATGCAAACTAGAGACAGAGTTGTTTTAGTTATCCTCGGTCCCGGGCTAAACGTACTATAGGCAACAAGAGGACTAATTAATTGTTGTTTGTTTTGTCCAATCTAACCTTCACATTAAGTCTCGTTGATGTTTTTCTATAAAATTTAAGCATACATCCCCCCTGTATAGCAGATGGTGTGTAAGAGGTTGATTGTGTGGACTTTGATAGGCGACACGGACAGTTTTTCGTGGTCACCTTTATGAAGGGATGGTTTGACAATATTGCTGACGATGTTGTAACAGGCTTCACAAATCAGTGTGTTTCACAAGATCTAATTATTGAAAAGATATCACTCTGCTGGAAATATTTTAGAAGATAATATTTGAGAAAACTTTTAAAGATCATATTAAATATATGATCTTTAAAAGTTTTCTCAAATATTATCACACAATTTTTACAACTTAAAAATATTACTCTGAAATAAACTTAAAATTTGTAACACTTGTCCTTTTCGGTTTTGGCACAAATGACTACTAAGTAGTATTTTACTTTAACTGAAAATCAAACAAAAACCAGCTGTAAATTTATTATAGACATTCACATTAAATCAGAAAGATTTCTGTATAATCATATGTGCTATGTTGCTAAAATTTAAGGAAGCTTTTTTTTTAAATTAAATACTCCGATTAAAAATTAAAAAAGCAGGTGTCGTTTAAAGACGATTATATAGCAATTTGTATAATTATTTTCACAAGGTAAAAAATATTTAGATTTGTTATAATCTTTGTTTCCTATATAGTTTATAAAAGTCAAGTGATATTTACTTTTTAAAATATATTCACAGCTTGATCAGTTAGGAAATAAAGACTTGTTATTATATAACACAGTTTATTTCCCCAAAAATATGTTGAACATGCAAGGCACATGATGTATAGTTCTTTTTTTTATATAGAGTTAGGCTATATATTTAAAATCTGTTCTATTCCGGCGGTTTGATACAGATAGGGTTGTTCAAGGTAAACCGAACCACTTAACACATATCTTGAGTCTTAGGGACAACTTTTGACGATAGCAAAACCTCCAAGTATCAAAACACTGCCCCCAGTCATGGGTTTACTATGGCATTCACATAAAGCGAACTAATGTTGTAGTTACCCGAATCAAATGAAATTTGTCCAGTCAGTCAGGGGGGTTCGCTTTATCTTAGTATTTTGGTAAAGTGAACCACCCGGTTATACAAACTGAACCATGTGGTTCACTTTACCTGATCCTTGAAAAACATAACATAAGAAGACGGATAAAGGAACACAACATTTAAAAAAATCTAGGCCCTTTTTATGCATTCCTCGCAGATAAACTTCCTGTTTGAAACCTTTCCCGATGCCAGGCTGCAAGTATCATGCCACCAACAGTAGCACATAGAACAGCTGCTCCAGCCGTCTTCAATGAGTGGGTTGGCAATGTCCCCATAGTCATCGCCACATAAAACACAGGGGTCCTTGTCTGAAGCTGGGACAATAGCCTCAGCTGTCGCTTTTGACGTTTTAGGTCGTTTGGTTTTGGTGGGATTTTTTTAATCTTTCCTTTTTATGGAAGTCTTCCTAGGTTGAGGTTTCTTTGCATCAAGCTTTCGGAAAACAAACGCCATTGTTTCATTACTGGTCAATTCATAGGAAGGTGGCTTTTCCCACGGGCGTTTTGGTTCCACCCGCTCTGTGTGTGGAAGGGGCATCAACTCCATGAATGTCACGGCCTGAGTTTGAGACATTGAAGCTACAGAGAGGTTGTCCGAGTCGCTTCCTGCAAGATTGTCTGAGTGGCTTCAGGCTGGGGCGCTTCGTTGTGCATGATGGTGAGGGTCACTGGCTTGACACTTTCTGTAAAGGTGGTCTGGGCAACTGGCTCGTGAGCTCTGATTAAGGTGGTTCAATTGCTGGCTGAGAAGCTTCGGGCAACGGGGTGTTGGCCGCTGGCTTTGCAATGTCGGACAATGTGGTACTGGCCGTTAGCTGTGGGGTATCTTGCAGGGTGGTCTGGATCGCTTGTGTTGCAGTTTCTTGAGTAGGCCTATTGCCGGCCATGAAAGGGCGATCAGTTGTACTGCTGGGCAAAAATGCTGTTTCCGGAATCTCGTGAGGGTTGTAGGGGAATAACCCGCTCCCTCTAAACCCGCCTTGGGCATTCTTCACGGTCATTGATCGCTCCCATGCAGCATTGAACACAACAAAGAAGTCCTTCTGCGCCCAGCAGTTTCCCTGGTGAACATTCACATCTCTTGCTGCCAGGCGGCTTTGAAGATTCTGAACATACCATGATCTAAAGGTTGGAGCCAGTGACTCGTGTGGCTAGGTAGGGCAAGGACGTGCACGTTATTAGTTTTCTGAATTTCGAGAAATTCTAGTTTATATGGGTGGGAATAATGCTGGTCTAATATCAGAAGGTGAAGCCTCCCATCGTTAAGTTTCTTGTCTGTCAGGAATTTGATGAAAAATTTAGAATTATCTAGAAAAAGTTCTTTGTTGATCCATCCGTTTTTACTTGCACGAACAATGGTGCCATGCTTTTAGCCAACACCCCAGTCCTTACCAATTTTACGCCCCTTGTGTAGGACCATTGGAGGGGACGTCTGTCCAATAGCATTTATTGTCACCAAAGCAGTTGATGTCTCACCCTTTTCAAGTAGAGTGATGTTGTATGTTGGCATGCCGACTTCCCCAACTACTTTATCAGCTTTGTGAATGTTCTGGCATCCAGTTTCATCGGTATTCCATATATGGGATGGAACATCTTTAATACCAAGGTTCTCAAGAATGCCGTCCAGCTTCTTGAACCAAGTTGTGACCTGTGGCTTGTTCATGGCCATAGCCCGCGCAACTGAGAGGTTCTCTGCTTTTTTGACTGAAAGTTCAGGATGTCGCTTCATAAAGCCGTCTAGCCAGTAATAACCAGCGCCTTTACTGCTTTCAGAAAATCCACTAATGCCGTTTGCAACGGCATATTTGTATACCAAACTTCGAACTTCTTTTCTCGTCATTGGAAACCCAGCGGCGGCCAATTTTCGAATATGAGAAGCAAATTCCGTTTCTTCAGCTTTTGATAGTATCGTTGGCCTGCCTGGTGCTCATGTCTGGCCCTCGCTGATGGTGGCGTCAGGACACGTCTACGCAATGTCGCATACTGTACCACCCATGCACATGAAAGCTGTCTTATTCCAAGCCTTTCATGGTGCGCTTCACCTCGTTGAGCATCCCATTCGTTTATTGCCCCTTTCATGTTTTTAGGATCCCATTTGTTCAGGTTCTGTCCTTTGTGGCTAGCCCTGTGAGGCGGATGGGGGTGACTATCTTCATCTTGGACATTTGACCGTGGCTGTGTCTTTTCCGTTTTTTCTTTTTCACGTTTTCTTTCTGCCATGAGAATGTCTGGGGAAAACAAAATGCAACATAACGGTATTAACCCTTAGGCGGCCAAAGAAAACCAAGATTGTTTATATAAACTGAACTCTTATGATAATATCCGGTTGCTCCATCCATATGCAACTTTATTGATAATTTGAAAATGAGACAGTCAAATTAAACGATATTTTATTTTATTTGACTAACCCCTGTAAACAAAATTGGTTAAATTCAAAACAGTGTTGAAGTTTATATTGAAGGTAATCGCCCAAGTGCCGACTTATTGTGTCATGTTTGATTTAAATCTGACCAGAACTAAGAATTCGACCATTTGTGTTTTATAATAAAGGAAATTACAATAGTAAGGTCATAAAATCAGGACGTAAGGGCAATCGAGACACAACTTTCAAACGTTTTATGTAACTATAAGGTGCATAGTAGACTGAAGATTCATTGTACCAAGTTTCATTTGCATCTGACAAGAATTACATATTTTTCCTCAATTCTTTAATTTGTTTAATCTGATCAGATATTAGGCTACATAACCTCTTCTAGACCCCCACCACCACCACCACAACGACCCCTACCTCTCCAACTGTGTAAATAACAAAAAGCCCGACCCTTGTGTAGCAAAAACAAGCAAGAAAAAACATAAAGAAAAAGCGAACCACATGGTTCGGTTTAACTGATGACCCATGGTTCACTTTATATACAGGGTCAGGTTAAGCGAACCACTGGGTTTTGTTGTCCTTCGTGAAATGTTGGAGGTCAATGCCAACGTATCCATCCAGGAAAATAAGTTCACATGTAGATCAATCTGATAATACTATTTTAACTTTCCAATAAGCGATCGTTTTTAACGAATCAGGATTCATAAATACCCGCCAATAAAAGTTACCTTGCACAAAAATAAGAATTTGCAGGCTTGATCGAAAGGACTCGCGTGTGTGGATAAATGATTAAACTGCTGCCCCCTAGCGGTCGTAAAAAAATAATACTTGACAGTTGTCCTGTTCACCGAACTGGGTCAGTGAAGTGCAACGTGCTGTTGAAACCATCCAGGCCTGGACGAGTTTGACTGGTTCGGTTTATCTGATGGTTCGGTTTACCTTGAATAACCCATATAATTATTTTGACCACATCAAACATTCCAGTTTCAACTGGGTACGGGCAGTAGCCTATGTTCCGAGCATAATCATGCCGTCTTTACTTAGCACTGGACTGGGACGAAAATTGATTTTCCAACAGAGCAAATTACACTTCATATTTTATTGTTTTTGTGGCTATTTACTGTTGGAGTACACCGCCTTCATATGAGGCTTCATATATAACGACCATTGAGTACTGCGCTAAACACCAATCAATCAATTAATAATGATTTTCAACTAGGGCCATTTTGACCATTCAGACCGCTTGATATGATCCCGTGGCCACACTGGTTTATCATGTCGCCTCAGAATTACCGATCTTCCTCAATCAACCAGACAGCATGGTCACATGGGGCCCATGTGGGGAAAGGACGGGTACATCCCCAGATTCCCCTCACATTTATCGGTTATTCAGCACTAGCCCACAGGCCCTGATTGACCCCATATGGGTCCCGGATCATTAACCATAATTTGCTAGCCCCACTTTTCCCCACCTGACACCCATAACCTTTTATGGGTCCCACATATGGGTCCTGGAAGCAACCCATATGGGCCCAACATATGAAGATCATCTTGAACCCCTTATCAGCCCCCCAGTGCAGCCCGATCTGGGACCCATTAATTAGGGCCATGACAGTTGCCCATGTTGGCCCCTCAATGGCCCCATATGTGACCATGCTGTCTGAGAATGTCCAGGAGGACGCCGTGGTTCACGAGTAGGCCCCTATGTAATGTGAGCCGATGGTAGAGATTGGAGAACAAGTCTGCCTACGGCTACGCTTGTAAACATCAGTAGGCCTATGATCAGTATGTGGGAAAGGTGCTAGTGACTTGCGGGAGTTCTAAAGAGACTCGTGGGGGCTCGTGTCCTACACCCGGTCGGTCAATACATAAAGTACCCTAACGGCCGTAACGGTCTGGGTTAAGGGTTGTCAGGCTACTATAAGGTACGGTGTATAAGCTACGGACTTAGCCCTATATAGATTTAAACACGTTAAGTGACAGAAATGACCCCGAAGGAAGAGAACAACAATAAGCAGTTTAATACAGTATAGATATATTTGTAATGGTCTTCATGTATATTTCTATAGATTAATCGCACTGGCACCAGGATGGCGATTAATAAAAACACCCGATAAATCATCTCATTTTCTATTGATAAAGTTTTCCAATATATTTTAATCCCGAGTTGGTCTTCACACATAAATATAGTTTGTGTAACTTCCATAGGAAATAATGATGAATGTAGTTAAATACTGACATATACCGGTTATTTACCCCACCCACTGGCGTGAACCCAGAAATATCAACGTCCATCATTAGACATATATTAAAATGTATGCATTTTTCTTTCTCTACGTTTATTAAACATATAGGCCTAAACTTATCCAAACACTTATTTATTCATATACATTTTTTTTGTAATTCTTGATGAGTCTAATGGTGTGCTAATACGAATATTAACACAGTAATGGATAAGTTTATGTATGGGTATGTAATCCTTTGATATACTGTTTATAATACTGTTTTGAATATCTGGGTCCTGTATGTGAGAAGCACTTTACTGTTGTATACAGCGTTCTTCCGTTTTCAGATGGTGTCCATATTTTGGTTTTAATTTCTACTCCTGGGCCCTGCACTTTACTGTTGTATACAGTGTTTATCCGTTTTCAGATGGTGTCCATATTTTAGTTTCATTTTATACTTCAGGGCATCCGTTTTCAGATGGTGCACATTGGTTTCACTTTATACCTCTCTGCAATATCGTTCTGGAAAAAGAAGGAACAGCATGTATTTATGTAATGAATAATGACTGAGTATAATAATGTAAAGTATCTATGACGTCATCTTCCCGGGGCAATTCGGAAGTCGCCACAAAATTGAGGAATAAAGTTTCATGTCGGGACTCAACTTGTCTAGAAAAGATGCTCTACATATGATACGTTATTAAAGATAAAGGAGGTGTTTCATGTTTTTGCCTTGCCATATAGAATGGACCTACTATTTGATCCCACCACATTCTGAATGGTAGGTGTGAGTCAAATAAATTGCACCATAGAAACGAATAAACGGCCTAACAGCTTATAATCATATTTAATCAATATTGAATTAAATTCTGCCCACCCTGGATCTTGGAACTCGAATACATTATTCGATTCTGGAAATTTACTCTGTAGGTTTTTCAAATATAATTTGAAGCCACTAATTAATTATTAATTGTTGTTTGTGGCCTTCGCGAGTATACAGATGAGCTATATGGGAAATGAAATTGTGTCAATCACAGAAATATTTTTATGTTGCGTATGTTAAATCATCTATTATACAGACATTTTTAATTTGTTAATGATCGCATTGTATATATCACAGGGATCTACGTCATTTATAGGCCAGGTTACAATCTATACAAAGAATTTGTCATTGGTCAGATTGTATCACATTTATATGATAGCATCCAATGTTGAAACTACAAATTTGGAACAACGAGTGCACGCACATCATTGATCCATTTAATTTACCAGATCTTCAAAGTGACACGGCCGCCCACAATTAGGTATTTTGGCGTTATCACAAAATCATACAAGTTAAAGATATTTTCTCAAGAAGTCTAAGTTCAAGAATATTTTCGTTACTTTCATCCCAGCTTTGTAGATTAAGTGAAAGTTAAACAATAACAAAAATAGAAAAAAAACGATAATTCTGCCAGAATATTTAAATGAGAATGTGTCAATCAGCTTTCAATCTGAGTCACGCATTGTTATACAGAGATAACTCTATGTCAATTGCTATTGATCCCGCCCCTTTACGATTTAAAATGTTAAGTCCTTACAAACACCCGGTAATCAAATACTTTGGGACGACTTTATAAATGCTCTCCCGGCTCGCATTCCGTTGAATTCTCGTGTAAGCTGTATATCTTCCCGGCAATCAGAATCAGATCAGAAATTTTAGGAGCACCTGTCGCTTTAATACCAACAATATATCTACAGAGATCATGTGGGAATGTGGTCCAAATGAGCTTATTATCAAACAGATTATCTACAATATTAAACCGATAGAGTTGGTGAATCATCGGACAAAATGCTGAGCATTTTCTTTACAACAAATATTTATATAAATATAATTAAAAAATAGTAATGCGGTTAATGCTTGTTGGCAATGGAATAACTAATCTATTTATACACAGATTGGTCTTGTTATTCGATCTATGGAAGCCCGAAGTCGCAATGTCAGGTTTTTACTGTCCAAGGCTTTAAGCCATGCAGATGGCGAAACAACGAGAATGCTAAAGTACAAGATAAAAACAACGAAAAGAGTGCCAGAGAGAATCCTTGAAAGTGCAAATCGAAACTGTAAACCGGAAAATGCAAATCGAAAACTTGAAACTACGAGGGAGAATGACTTGGCCTATGTATGCCCACTTTCGTTTTTTCTAGACGCGCTCTTTCCTGCTCTCCTTGTGTCTTAATGTCAAAAATGCGAAATTAATCTCGTTATTGTGCCCGAAATAAATATCGTTCTTTGAATCTAGGTCGAAAACTCTAAAAAGCAATATTAATTGAGTTCTTTCGCCTTCTTATTCATGATGCCCACATTATGAAGGAAGCTATTCATTTATTAATTCCGCGTTCTCGCAACTCCGACCTACCGTAATGAAATTAACAAAAAAAAATAATTAATTTTAAGCCTGCGAGTTTACGACCAATTAAGAACAGTCGAAAAAACGAGTTTTATTTCGTGATTTTGAAATTTCAACCTACTAAAAAGCGCGACCGCTTTAAGGCTTCCAACGGGGCGAAATAACATTATTAATTTCGCGGCGTTTTCGAGATACATGGTAAAAACAGTGAACCTATACAAAGCGAAACCAGGACAGGAAAAACCGTGCATGGGCAGATTTATTCTCTGAGGCTGGCCGGGTTCAAAGCCAAGTTGTAGTATTCTGCTCTTTACCATATAAAATGTATGTTTAATAATAATACATGACATAAGTGAGATGATCTAACTAATTGTCAGATAGATTT
>JAUELC010279790.1:0-10105 GCA_031471745.1 Cryptochiton stelleri
CACTGAGCCGCGGCGCGGGCCCCGGAATTCATTCTGAAGCCACACTATAAATCATTAACCTGTTTGAAAGTACACATTGAATAGAAAAAAAGGAAAAATCAACGTTCTTGTTAAATGCTTAACTGTGGTTATATGCGACTTATTCCCAAGAGGAAAATTATAGTCCTAATTTCAAAGAATACTGATACGCACCATCTGATACGAAAAGAATCGATGCCTTTGTATCACTTCGGTAAATGGAAGAGGTATAATATGGATACGGAAGTATTACACTGTAAGAAAAAAAGGTTCTGAGTAGATCATTAAAGGTTCTTCGGAGTGGATCATATAGCAAACCTTTAAAGGTTCTTCAAAGAACCCTCTCACAATAGTTATTTGAAGAACCATAAAAATATGGTTCTTTGAATAACTTTTAAGAGTTCTTTTTAATGCCTTCCTCCACTGGTTGAAACCCCTTGACACAATTATTTCTGCTTTATTTATTGCTATTCATGAGGGTATAAAGCTAAACTGATCAAAAGGATCGGTGAACTTCGGTAACAAATTTTGCATTGTATTATTAGCGCACGCCGGCTCAACGATCAAGTCTTATCGTCAGCGATCCATCCATCAACAATCCATCTATCATATAACCATCAATCAGTTAACGATACGTTTAATTCAAACTTATATCTTGTGTACTACACTTAAACAAACAAATCTACTCAACTGGATGGTTGAATACATTAAAACTTGGTCGAAAAAACTTTAACTCCTCTCCCAATTCGACAAGCACAAAATGGAGGACGGAGACACGGGACTGCAAATCACCACGTGTCTTAAGTAGACTCGTTTTAGATTCATACGAAGAACCCTTTCTCCCACCATTTACCATCAAAACGGTTATTCGAAGAACCTTCTCGAAATATGAAGAACCATTTCAGAACCATATTTTCTTAGACTGTTAGTGAATAATAATATAACTATACCATCTTTCAATGGCGTTTCGAAGTTGAGTAATGAAATAAGACCCACTATTTGTTTTTATAAATGAAGAGAGGAAAAAATGCTTGAATATATACTATACTGCTATAGTTTATTAATGCCTATTCTGGCATCGTTATCAAACATCTTATGAAATATAACTATATAAATTATTGGTACGTTACGTTTAAATTTGTTCCTATTTATATATTTGACCGGTGTTTGTGCTTAAGAGTACTTAATTTACATGACAACTATAGGCTACTGATGTAATCTTGAAAAGTGGAAACCGATCATAAATCTTCAACAAGAAAATCCCGCGAACAAATGTTTTAAACTCTTACAAGGAAAAATTTACTGCCCCCAAAAAAACCCCAAACCAAACACTCAAAAGATACAATAATTTAACATGTTTTTCATTTATTTATCATTGTCTCTCATTCCACTATGTTCAATTGTCTCTACGGGAAATTCTTAAAGTTTAAAAACATTTTTTTTACATAAACGTTGCTGAATTAAACACAACATTTTCAATAACATAGTTTTAATTCAGATTTTTGAGAGGCTGAGGAAGCTTAACAATCCCCAATGCTTGCACTTTGATCCGTCCTTGACAATATCGAGAAATTCGTTATGTCATTCTGGTTAAAGTTTCGTCGTCTTTCCCACACAACATACCTTCAAGGTTACTCTTATCAGTATAAGTGGTTCTGGTCTACTGTAGGGTATAAGCCTACTATCTTCCCCCTGATTGGTTCTCTGTATGGAGTAGTTTATTTTTAACAGTTAATCAGTTCCCGGGAGACACCTGCTAGATAATCTGTGTAAAGATAACAATAAGGACTCATCGTGACTACTCCATTTAAGAAGACAAGTCCCAATAATTCCCACACCCTGATTATTGCTATAAACACACATAACGACTTCCATTGGGTGATATGACCATGTTAACGACGCAAAGCGCCACGCAAATATGAGTAAAGTCATTCCTTTATTTTTTCGATAACATGCAGCTCATTGCATACATATTTATTCTATAGAGTGGGCTTGTGCGACGTCCATTGTTTAGCTATTTCTGGATACACTTATATACTTTTTTTCGGTCAGTAAAATAACCAATGCTGATAAAAAAACCCAAAACAATGTCGATAAAAAAAACCCAATGCCGATAAAATAACCAAATTCCTATGAGATAACCAAGTACTAATAAAATAACCACTGCCACCATTTTGCCAATGCAGATAAAATAACGAAATTCCTATAAAATAACGAAATTCTTATAAAATTACCAAATTCCAATGAAATAACCAAATTGTTATAAAATAACAAAATTGTTATAAAATAGCCAAGGCTAAAAAATAAACAATGTCAATAAAATAAACATAGCCAATAAAACTGATGCCAATAAATAACTAATACCAATGAAATATGCAATGTAAACAAAATAACCAATATCAAAATTACTCATGTCAATTGAAATAACCAATGCCAATAAAGTGACCAATTCCAATAAAACCCCAAATGCAGATAAAATACCAAATGCAGATAAAATAATCATATGCCTATAAAACAACCAATGTCGATTAAATAACTTAATGCCAATAAAATAAACAAATGCTGATAAAAAAACAAATGCCGATAAAATAACCACCACAGTAATATAACCAATGCCAATAAAATAACCAATTCCATTAAAATAACCAATTCCATTTAACAATCAATGCCAATAAAAAAAAACCAACACCATAAAATGTCCAACGCAATAAATTAAATTATAAACTATTAAATATCACCCGAAGCTCTCTCGTTCATTTGAATGGCGTGAATGACTTTAATCCTGGCAAGAATATATCCCTGAGTGTCAGACATCCATTGCTCCGTACCACAGGAAAGTTGAGCTCGTGACAAGATCGTTTATTAAATGACAATTACATAAATCAATGGATGATGAACTAAAATGAAAGTTTAATAATGCCCTTTCAAATGCTGAAATGAAAGTTTAATAATATCTTTTCAAATGCTAATAGTTTTTCGCCTAAGCAACACATTTTGTGCCATGCGTATTAGTTAATATAACAATGCTCTTCCCGGAGTTTAACGCATTCTTCTACGGTAAGTTTCATGTTACGTCCACGCGAGTGTTCGTCAACGTGCTTACCTGTATTGATGAAATAAGGTGTAATTTATCCCGGATGCACTAATTACCATAACTGTGGGCTCACGTAACCAGCATGTGATCAACCGAATCGACTAATCTCACTCATGCACAAACACCAAAGGCGGCTTCCATTTCCGGTTTGTTCGCGCGACACCAAGGTCCCGGTAGGTGTTATTCCAACATCAACAACTGCACATTGATGAAGGTTTTATGCAAATCAGTTGACAGGTACACGCTCATGTTGCTCCAATTATAGAGACTTTTCTGGTTCATGGAGAATGCCTCGCCGATTCTATGATATGTGTGGAATCGAGCTACCCGTCCTTACAACACTAACCCAGCAGTTTAACCTATCTCCAGTCTGAACAAAGCAGAGTTCTCTTTACTATTCCTGTAAATATAGCCAGAGAGGATATTGGCCGCATTTGCATAAAATCAGGAGCTAAGCTCAACTTGACCCATTCATCAAACAATAATCGACTGGCTTGTTTTACTAAGTTAATTTAGAGAGCATTTGGTGACTTGTAATTAGTTTCCACGACACGCCTAACAAGCTCTCTCTATTGTCAGCCAAGAAGCATTAAGTGGAGAATGGGTATTTACATATATCTAAAAAAGTTTATCGATTATTGGATCAATACACCAATCGAAGCTTTTCATCCGGTCTTAAAGCTTTCCTATTATCAACTTTAACGAGAAAAAAATGTATTGTTGAGATTAAATGGCTTGCTTTACCTACCTAATATATTCACATACTTCACTAAGCCTTTATTTTCCCCTCACCTCACTCGTGGATAAATCATTACACAGGTCTATGTGAGTAGCCACAGGAGAGCTACACAGGACGAAACTCTTTCACTGACAATCATTTTCAAAGTAATATCAAGCGGTAATCGAACTAAAGAGCCGGGCGGAAATCAACCAGAATTTGACTTTCACATATTCTTTTTTAAACATCTGATGAAAAGGATTAAAAATATCAATATCGTTTTTTTTTCTTTAGTTCTATTGAAAGTTGTTCACATTGAAGTTAAGTGATGCAGTCAGGACTACTCAGGTGGGGGTCAAAACACAACTCAATAACCCACCACGCCGACCGCTTACATTACCGAGATATAATACAGCAACTAAATCCGGGACGTAAAACGGAGTTCACTGAGAAAGACTGATTTACATTTGTGTAGTGAGGTGTCAAGCTAATTTGTATACTACAAAGTTATAAATACAGAAATTCATCTCTCCTCGGCGAATCTAATCATTGGTAATCTGTTCATTGAATTCAACGACAAAGTGCGGGAGTGACAGGGCGGGAAACTTATTCCATATACTTATTATGAACACTCTGTATTGACTCGAATTGCACATATAAATCCCAAGGATCCCTTTATAAAAGTCAATAAATGAATTTGGGCTTTACGCGACTGAGAAAACATACACCGTATATCATTAAAAGAACAATTATTATAAAGAAAGCGTTTAATGATTGAAGCTCTATACGCGAACGGTAACTTCAAAATAGCATAACCCTGTCTAAATTGTTAGAATACAGCGTTTGGATCAGTAATTTTACTGAGTAATAATTACATATTAGGTCAAGACAAATAAGAGCGAACATTCTGTCACTGGAGCTCATCTTCGTGAACTGTTGTCATCTTGTTAAAACAGTTAAGATCTTTCATTTAGCTGGGTGACCGGGGATTCACCGGAATGATAAGTACATTCATAGGTTGGACTGAAGAGGATCGCGATCTCTGGCTTGTTAACAGAACAATTTTTACATTACTGTCAAGTGTGGAGTGTTAAGTGAAGTGCAAAACGGTGTGAAAAAGGTAAAAGTTTGTGTGGCTGAGTGTGTCTGCTCTTGAAATCGTAAAGTAGCTGCCCCAGAAGATCACCCTGTCTTATACCACGATTGAGAGTTGACAAAAGGGACACGGACAGATAATAGCACAACGTCTCCTCACAAATGTGTCACTTCATATTCATGTGCATCGGTAATTTTTACATAATAAATGTCTGAAGGACTGAGGGAGACTGAGCGAGTGCCTCTACACCCAGTCTAACAAACCACATTGAAACGCCAGATGAGTGACGATACGATTGCCTTGCCCTGGATACCCTATTTAGTGGAGACTCGACAGGATGATTAACATAGATATATAATAGAGTATATAACACAGATTTAGAAAGAAATGACATCACGATAAAGGGACTGTTTATTCTCTGGGTACCTTTTCAGAGATTCTTGTATGCTTAGGTGTGAAAAGAGGTATTTCTTAATCCGAATGGTTTGAGCGAGGTGTGTTTAGTTTGTAACAACCACGCGTAGGCTTATCTACGGGGCTATTGATTTCCTGGTGACTAAATATTTACAGATTTTCGTTATTTTGGGACAACACTCTATTCGTAAGAAGAAATAAAAGATCAGAAAGCTGTACAGACTGAGGCCCGTGTGGGAATCAAACCCCCGGCACTCGGCGTCAGGCAACGAACTACCAGCAGTAAAAGCCGACTACGTTGACCTCTCAGTTTTCTACATAATATAAAGTTAGTTAGCTGTAGGTTGTGGACATTCACTTCTCTCTGATTGGTTTTATCTCAATATAGCTAAAATACTGTTAATGGTAACTTTTTAATGACACAAACTTTTTTTCCACAACATTTCCATGAAGAGAATTGTATTCACGGCGTCACTATAAATGTATATCATTATAATAATAGACCTTACAAGAAATTCTCAAAAACAAAACAAATGAAGGGAATTCATTGAGGATTCCCATACATATTATGGCCGTAAGGAGGGCAAACAATTTAAAAAAAAAAATCAATTTTATTTGCCCATTAAGAAATAACAAAGTGAGTAAAATCTAGAAGACATCAGGAACGGACATATCACCACATAGATATCTACGAAGATTAAATCATGTTTCACTATTAGTCAATCCGGCAATGGATTAAGCGTTTCAAGAAGCATTTTTACGAAGCATACCTTGTCATACGAAACGCATATTGAATCTTGCAAAGATTTTAACAAAATTGTAATTGTTGTCAATAAAAGACGTCCATCTTGATGTGACAAATAAGCCTACATCTTCGAGACTACCAGTATTCGTTTGTTGAGATATTCGGAGTTGATGTACATATACCATGTCCTTTGGTAGATCAAGTAGCGTATATACTTTTGTCCATTTCGACTATTTTGCACCTGTCGAGTTTCTGAAAGCCACATGGAAACACAGCTCTATTTAAAATGTATCTCACTTTCTGGGATCAGTGTTACGGTTTTGTTTTTTAAGACGAGCTCCATGTATACGTGATATAATTATGCCTATTTTATAATTGTTAATAAAATATGGTATCCAGCTTGTCATCTGGGAATATAGAGAAGTCTATGTTACGATCATCCATGTTTTCTCACTCATAGTCAATCATAATTTTAAAATTTTCTGTTTTTAAAATCGCCCTGACTTCTGTTTCCTTTGATGTACTTTTCCAATGTGATAAATAAATCAGTGTTTTAACATTTATTGATGTTTGTCTGAATAGGTATTGAAAAATACAACCAGGGTTCAAACTTTATATCACCATCAATCAAACTTAGATTTGAACACTACAGTGGCCTGACTCACTGTTACTGGCCAACTATTCTCCTCTTATTTGTTCATATGTTAATTGACCTTCCAATGATGTTGTTGTGCATTAACAGAATGTGTTCCGACCGCCTGGTATCTTTCACGAATGAGGTCAAAGGTCATATTACAGCCATAGCCATCACTGTATAAATTAGTATGAGTGAATACCCGATGTCTTTGTACAGGGCCTATGGCTTGGATAATTTTATGATGGGTGAAGTTCGTCAAATACATGCTGTTATATTGACAATTTTTTCAAATAGGGACAAGCGATCAATACGTTACCTGAGGCTTTAATAGAATCCGATGCGTTTATGTTATATCAACTTGTGATGACAAGCTTAAGGCAGTTAAATGTAAATTAACTATCAATACTTCAACGGGACTCTGTACAATGGTAGCATTAAGTACAATATTAATTTGTGGTACATTGCACATGGAATTGTCGACATGCCGAATGATATAACTAAGAGCAAAGTAAAATTGTTTACAATATTTGTTTAGTTTTATGTTCTAGGATTTGTAGAACTTGGCGGGTAACCCAGCCACCAAGTGTAAACGCTGAGTAAGTTATATTTTGATAATAATATGATATGAGCGATATCATGTTAAATTGTTCAACGCGATAAGAATGGGATAATTAAGTTGAATGGGGTTCTACATGGCTAGAGTTACCATTTTCTCGACCGCAAGACTCAATTAAATTACCCAGTCAAATGACATTGCTAAACATCTTAACAATAGGCGTGTTAAGAAAACCTTACTATTATGAAAAAAATCAATTAGGGTTGCGTGATTGACACACACTTGTGTGTTTCCAAACGATCGCTTTGATAGGAAAATGCGTGAGCAATTCCGGCAGCTTTACCAACTACTCGAGGTTGTTGTATTTAGCGGGGTATTAGTTTCATGTGACAAATGAAGGCGTATTTGCGAAGTGACATATTGGCGGTATGGTATTGAGTTTGTACACTCCTGCACATCCACATTGATGTTTCAGAGACGCCACCTGTATTATTCAGGGTTGACAGGGTCAACTTATCCAGTAAAACACACGGCTACTGAATTTCAGTCCAACTCATTCAATTCCTGGATCACACCTGCTAATGTTTTAACTTCTTACTCTCGTGGCTTTAGTCGATGGGTTTTCTACCTTCCCGAGGCAAGGCTGATGTCGCCACAAAATTTGTAATTAACAAGGCTTAGTTCGTTTCCGCGGTCAGACAGAGATGGAAGTTAAATATATATATAAAACGAAAGCGAAGTAATTAAACTCCCTTCATTCAGAGATGACACTAGCTATCATCCCCATGCTGTTTCTTTAGCGTTCAATAACGATTGTATTAGGTTTATAATTGAAGTACATGGGTATGCCATAAGAGGTATGGCACTGACCATGAATACATTTTATTCTTTAAAAACTGCCGGTCCAAGGGTCATTTCATGTCCTAGATAGATTCTCAGAGACAATTGCAACTCAAGCTCGATTTTTTGTAGGTGACCTATTTAGGTTTTCGTGGCAACAGAACAGACAATTATTTATATTTAGTTATTGACAAGATATAGAACATATGGCACACATGTAGTAAACACAGGTCCTATCGTCACCTACAATCTCTCAACCTTCATTATACATCTAGGATAAGCATTCAGACCGAAGTAGGCTATTTAGACATTCTATCTACCAAAAATCCTTCATACAAAAGAATGAAATTGCATCAGTGTCCGAGGTGTTAACGCTAGTTAAGTATACGGCATGTGTGCTGTTGTGTTATTTGCATACATGATATATATGCCATGTATACAGCTCTCATGCTATTCACGAATTTGCAACGCATAAAAGTTCTGGATAATAGAAGCGTATATACTCTTACGTAATAAGGCAGCTAATACTAACCATGTTGAGTCAGAATTTGCAATGTGGATCAGACAAACGATTGATAGGTTGGGTGTCTTATTGCACCATTGTTTGCGTTATTTACTTCTCTTGTATCTAATCATCGTTCTTAAGTTAAAATGGCCATAAAAATTACCAAAACTGTGTGAAACTTAATCTTGGTCTGTAAGTTGTCATTAGATTTGTTTGTTTGTTTGTTTGTTTGATTGGGGTTTTACGCCGTACTTAAGGTTATTTCACTCATATGACGGCGTGCCAGCCCAATGGGTGAAGGAAACCACCCCCGACGCCACTGGCAACAAACAATGACAAGATACAAGACAAGGATAGGAAGCTCCCTCCAACAAGCTGTATACAAACTTCCAGTTCAATCCATCAAAGAGTTATGAAATAAAGTGTGGAAAACAGAGATTTTTAAGATTTTCCCAAGTTAAAATGGCCATAACGTTACCTTGATCTGTAAATTGGCATAACAAAGCTGAACTTTCAGTTCAATCCACTTTACCGTTACGAAAAAAAGTGTGGAAAACTGATTGCGTGACGGACGGACGGACAGACGAGGGATAAACCTAAAGTCTCCTCGGGCTCCACTGCTGGGGGACTAAAAACGAAGATAGCAAAGTAAGTCATGATTGACACACCTTCACACTGATGGGAACTCGTGACTGTTGGCGTTTCAGAGAAATGCACTTTTAGAAACAAAATGCTGATTCAACACTTCCAAGTATATCAAGAAGAACTGCTCTTTTAAATGCTCCATTCATCTCCGTGCTGTACTTAATACGTCTCCAGTGTTTTTGTCAAAACTCCAGAGTGTTGGATGCAATTAAACACTTAAAACAGCAGTCCTTCCTGGCACACTTTGAAGTGTTAATTCCACACTGTATTTAGTCAAGTGTACGCGCCACAGTATAGCTAAAAATAAACCAACCATTGAATACAATAACTCTCTCCCTCTCTTTTCTTTTTTCCAGCTATTGTGATTGGAGTTGCCGTTGGAGTGACGACATCTAAAAATAACACAGTGAGGCAAACACCCTCGCCTTTAGAACGAGCAAATGAACTGTTGAAAGATGTCCCTGTGGTAGATGGGTAATATGTTATATATTATTAACAGGAAATGATGGATGGATGGATGGATGGACGGACGGACGGACGTACCAACGGACCGACCGACAATTCATATATTCCGTCATTTATTGATTGATTTGAATCCATCAATTATATATTCACAATTGCGGATGACTGGTGGCATCTGTTGCTGTTTGAACTAAGGGCCAACTTAAAGCCTATTTGTTATGGTTTCTTGCACTGTGTATATCTCATCGTACCATATATTTAGGGGTTCTGAGCCTTAAGGCCAGAATCCGAAGGCTCGGAATCCCTTTTGAAATCGTTCCGATTATTATTAGGGGTTCTGAACCGAAGGAACAGAATCCCTTTTGAAATCGTTCC
>JAUELC010279801.1:0-10105 GCA_031471745.1 Cryptochiton stelleri
GAGTTAACATATGTGTACAAAATTGTAAGTATCATTTTTGAATTTCATTTTGCGTTTCTTTTTTTGAAGAGTGTATTTCGTCCAACCGTTAAATTATACATAATTTTAGTACTATGTCATACCGTAGAAGAGGGATTAACACCAATTGCCTTTAGAACAGAATAAAAGTAGCCGAAAATCAATTAACAAGGCGCACTCTTTACACTGTCCTTAGCTTCTTTTTTTGCAAACATCGTGTATACATCTGGAATTTGTCACCTCAGACAAAAACGAATGACAAATGTGACATTTAACAATGTAACATATTCACCAACGATGTCTCTACATAGTGTGGGTGTTAAAACATGATCTATACAAAAAAGAAACGTGCAATTCCAATTCTCGCTACTTCGAAATGATGTTCCCAATAACAATTCGTGACCAACTTAAACATGGAGCTTTGAATACTTATTTTAACATGACTTGGATAACTTTCTTAACCTGGCCGAACTGTTTCATTATGGAACATGTTAAGTCAACGCTGATTCGTTTTGTTTGGCATAAGCAAGATCATGTTTGAATGTATATCATGGGGATCTTAATGACAACGGATAGGCCTACACTTTTTTCACTTCACAACTTGATATATTCTAAGATGCAAACTGTTTCGACATATTCATTTTAGTATCCATAGTGCACAAATCAGACTTCTGGCCAGGAGTGCTGTTGTTTCTGAATGTTTTGGTTTGGTTTTTACCTTTAAAGACAACACAAAATGAAAGCTGTCTGTCAAGGAAGCCTTTATGCATTGTTACCAGTGTATGTAAGTGGTTTTCCAATGCCTGTTATTTATAACAGATAATGTCAGTATTGTCATGACATTCATGTAATATTTGATGTTTTGCTGCTGTGTTACATGAAGTATTTATGCAGTCATTTTAAGCTCTTCACCATCACCCATGGTCTTTTAAGATTCACAATAACAATTTGCGTCTATATGTATGAAGTCAAATTTCTCATCATTTACAGATGGTATGTTTTTGAATCAGTTCAGTGCAGTTAAGAACTTTTGTTGATTTGCACAACGCAAAGATTCCTTGTCAATATTAACATCGCTCAACTCATCGTTTCGATGTCGATACGAGCATAGTTGTCGTAGTATCGACGTTGAAATGTTGAGTTGTGTAAACAAACAGAAGTTATCCCACAAATGTAACCTTGTGCAAGTATATACAATTCTAAATATTAAACACGCATTATATCCTCCACTGCGTTCTACCAAGGGTGTCGTGACATGATGATTAGATCGATAAAATTCACAAGACATCAGATTATAAATAATTCAAGAGACTTCTTTAGTCAACTGTATGACACTCCTACGACCGCAATGCCAATGGAATTTTCATCTGAATACACATATAAAGAGAATGGCTTCTTCGATTTGTTAATTTTCCATACTTTCTGTATTTCATACATCTTAACATCATATTTTACTGATAGCTGATAACATATTCATAAAATCAATATATTTTCTAGACGGATCGAGTCTTTGTGTTGTGGTAAATAGAATTGTTTCCGTACATATGTCTGTATTACATTTCCCTAAAAGACGGTAAAGCTGGTCGAATTGTTTTAGATCAATACGTATATAGACATTTTACATATTACAATACTCCAGAAGGCGGAAACGGCTTATCTGAATTGGTCCGTCCAACACAAATAGTTTCTCCTTTTATTAGGCTATATATGCCATTTACGTAAATAAAATCTAGCAGATACATAAAAGCACGGTTTTCATTTCACCTATTAAATCCTGTTATTGTTATAGGTGTAGACGAAATTGCGCGATTTAGAGTGGTATTTTTAAAGATAAAGATCGGGCTCTAGAAAAGACAAATCATGTGTTAATTAACTTGGAAAAAAGAAGGCGGATCAAGTTGAATCAAAACATATAAAACAAGAATTACAAGACGAAGAGAGTGAAACAGAAGGTTTTTTTTCTGAATAAGGGGATTGCTGGTACGATCGATAACGTCGTTAAACATTTTTGTATTCTTGGCTACAATCATGTCCAGAAAATCGACACCCAACAAGAGCAAGTCTAGATAACAAAAAACAACAGTCTGAACTCAGAGATCGTCGTTGAAATCCTTCAGCAACTTCAACCAGTCCTAATAAAGTATGTTACTCAACCTGGAAGAGCAGTAGGTGATCCGGCAATGAAACCGATGGTAAAGGATACTCGAATCTTTGGTAAATAGATTTTATGTTTCTCCGCTTAAGATATTTTAATAGACCAATTTGAATTTTGTCCTCAATGTATATATATCCTTAGTCATTGTTTAAGATAATTTCTTTAATAATATGATATTAATATAATTATATATGTTATAAATATATTATTTTGTCGTTTATGTTTATAAGAAATAATATAATATTTTGTACAAACCCAGACGTTCATTCGTATAAGAAAAATATTGACACATTAAGTACATAAATACATAAATTAAGAACTCAATATTCTTCTTTTCAACGTCCTTTCTTGTGCAGGGATACTTCAAACTGTAGAGAGTGATGTACACCAATTAATGTCTCAATTGGTTATTTTTTTGTATTATAGTTCATACTTTGGGCTGTAGGCCTATACCTGTTCACTTTATGTAAACAAAAGTCAGCTTGTTGATCGTTGAAACAAACTTGAAAATGTAATATTTAACCTGAAATGTAAAATAACACTTTTGCCACTTTACATATACGACCGGACTGATTTATTTTGCACTCGGAGCCAACCCGATTGGGCGCATTGCCCAAGAAATCAGTCGGGTCGGATATGTAATAGTTTTATATTCTTTAAAGTTGACATTTCTTTTAACGAAGGGAATTGATCCTACCCAAGGCTGTATTTAACCACTTTATCTGAACAAAAGGTCAGCGGGAATATCGTTTACTGCCGGAAATTACCTGGAAAGTACCAAAGAGTTCACCCATGGATAAATGTCTTACACATCTTTTACGAGACAATTACAGTCTGAAATAGGATTTTAGGTCCTCTCTAATGCTGTAATCTAACTTGAGTTTCCTGAATATAACACCAGATAGTCCTTAAAGAAAATGTTTATTTTAGCGTGTTGAGTGTCCGTCTATCACATCTATAATTTTTGCATGTCAATGTTGAATCTCTCGATCAGATACATAATTCCACCAGCTGTCTGAGATGAGGTGGAAACATGCGATAAAATGTCTGCTATCTAAATTTTTACCTCGAATAAATAGTATGTCCTCTTACAATCGTCCAAAATCTGATATACCGGAATATGCTTTACTCCCCAATATCTTTACATGTCATCCATTCTTTGCTCAGCAGAACATATCAAATTCTGCGCCAGTATTAATGATACATTATTGATATGGATTTGTATAAACCTAAACACAACAAAAGCACTAAGCCTCAAACTTAATATAAAATGGTCTCTGAATTTTAAAGAACAGCACTATATGCAATTTACACAGATGAATGTAAGACTTGTGTGTTTTGTGTAAAATGAAATCAATATCGGAAAATTTGATTTCGTATCTTCTTGCAATATTGACAAACGGGTAGACATACATTGCAGCACGTCGTGGCTTTATAACCAGTTGGTGTAATACGTGGTGTCAGACAAAGATAATTTCTTAGCGGTTGTGAAACCAAACACAAAGATACGATATGTACAGTAGTAGCAAGTAATATAAAGCATAATTTTGGATGACTGGAAATATGAATCGAGGGTATGGTGATAAGACAGATATGAAAGTAAGCTAGCATTCAATTTATATGGAAGCGGCATGCGTGATTCGGTTTGCTGCACACACGATTCAATATGTTCTGTAAAAAACTGCGTCTGTATGACATTTTGAAAAAAAACATGTCTTCCCAGGAACTTTATCGATGGGAACTGAATCATCAGCATTATTCATACAATCGAAAAACGTTATTAGACAAGAAAGGATCAATGGTAGGTCCACATCATGACCATCCAATCATCTAGTCCAGAATTTACAGGAATTATTTGTCATTTGACTTTGGAAAAAATCTTATCAGTGACGTCACTTTCTGAAATCCCCCCCATCCGATTGTTTGTCCGCTTGCTGGATCAATCGCGATAGGGAGCGATTCATTCTTCCGCATCCGTATAGACAACCGCAGCCGCTTCCGGAGGTTAGGAATCAAGCCAATACTCTAAAATGCATTTCCATTTTTGTTTTTCCGCATCGCGCATGCAGCTTTTGTATAGAATGGAGCTGTACATTACCTGTTTATCTTAAAGCAAGGTCCGATGAGATTTCATTTACTGTAGGAATATGTTTTGACTAGAATGAATATTATCCAAATGTTAAGCTTACCGGTGTACAGTTTGACATTTAGACGTTAAATGTTAAATAGACGTTCCAGCGATTTTTTAAAAGGCATCCTTGCAAATGAATGCTTTAAAATATTTTCCACATCTTCTTAATGTTTAACTTACAATTTTAAAAACATTCAGTTAATCACATTGGTTCGTGTTGTTCAATGGGTTTTTTTAATGCAACATGGGGTAGAGAAAAAGAGGTCTCCTCTTTGTATATAATGATTTAACTTATACCTATGTACAACCTCTTAATCAATCCGGAATGCGTCCTCTTTTGTTATACAAAGACTTCTTGTTAGACAGATTTGTAAATCTTTGCACGTTCTTAACAGCATTTATCTAGGGATTTAAGACAGATGCTACAGTCTTCTACGCGCCAAACAATAAACCAGAAATACAAAAGATCAAGTTTTCAACCCATGGTATACATTCACTAAAACTTCAAGGTGCAAATTCTCTGCCTTGCGAAAGAATTGAGTATGTGTATGAACCTGCAGCAATTTAGATCAATGGTATACACATTTCAATTGTATATTGCGAAATGCATGGTTTTTTTTCTCCAATTTATGTATATGTGTGTTTTAAACTATGATAAAACAAAAGAAAATCAATTATTTACTTAGTCGATAATTCCTACCTGTGAGCTAGGGGTGACTTTTTTTTTATTTGTGCAAATCAACATCAAATAAAGCTTCTAGTCTTAGCGTATATACTGATGTACTCTACTTTAAATGCCCTTGCAATCAGTTACCTGAAATTACTATCCAAATTAAGACTTCAGGTACCAGCACATGTTGAGGACGCTCATATTCGTTCTGTGCATTTATAATTGGGATTAATGGACATTTGTCTTTGACACGATGATAAGACCGACCAATACTTGTGTTATATTGTGCAAATATAAAAATGAGATCATTTCAAAACTTCCTCTTATTATGTGACAAGTTTATATCAATTTCCAGTTTGAAACTTAGCATAAGGTAACAAAGACTGATGTCAAACTCTCTGGTGTGGTTTCAAACATTCGTATCGTGTAGATATTTAACATGTTAGACAATGAAGGCAATTTTCCGTCTCGAAGAAATAGTATCTAAACGCATTTATTTCCACTGAAGACTTGAACATAATACACAAGTAGTATAATTTCAACAAACACTTTATTTTGATTCAAATGCCATCGCCAGAAGATCCCATGATAATGGCATAACACAGACTGAACTGTTGAGTCAAAATCAAGTTATCGTATTGTTTTTGCCAAGTTTACACAACTTGCATATTATGCTGAAGTAAATAAAGGATACCACATGCATATGGTGGAAAAGTATATATATTTTTGTTATAAATGAAGACAGACAAATTATACGATAGAGAATAGTAGTTGCCGTCGATATTGAAAAACAACACCATCTCAGATTCATGTATTACATTGCAAGAATATACGAGTCAGTAGAGTAGACATATTGGTAAATACGCAGTGTAACAGGATCGTCCTTGGATGAACAAACATAAATCATTTTAACAATTTACGAATATAGAATCTCACACATCGGAACAGGACCATTGATTTCGACAGGAATCTTGGTCATTGTACAAAGACAGCAAGTGGTCAATAACATGGATCAGAGGAATCGTTTTTAGGATTTTAATGTCTGAAGTTGACATTTCTCTCAAGGACTTGACATGGTCCTGCTCCAAGCGGTCCTTTGCCACTTTATCGTAACAAAAGTCCGTTGCAGATGTCCTTAACAGTACTGTAGAATAGAATTGCAAGACGGAGCTGATTTGTAGTGGAGTCTGACAATCTTAGTCAAGCCTGTTCTCTCCCTGTGTCCAATCATTGTTTTTGCCAGCGACATAGGAGGTGATTTCCTTCAGCCGTTGGGCTGACACGCCGTCATATGATTGAAATAAAGGTAACAACGGCGTAAAACTCAAATCAAAATCTCCTTTACTGTATAACATTTTCTACGAAATCTAACGCAAACATTTGATTAAGCACATAATGATACCATAATACGGAAGTAATGTCGTAAAACCATACCTTCATTTTGATTCAATATTTTAGGATTTATTTTGCCATTATCACGCAGAAGAAATCAGTTCCTTGGTATTTATTTAAATCGAGTCTTTATTTAATTAGTTGTTTTGTGTCTATGTTATTTTAACTTTACAGAAGCAGCAATTCATACCGCTGCCTTAATAACGAGATGCAATTTCTTCTCAAGATTCACCATGCAGGCGTAGTGCTATTGGCTTGGTTTGAGCATGGATCGTTGCTTTCACACACTTTCATGAACTCTGTTTCGTTTACATCATGAAGCCATTTGTCCGATTTTAATAGCTCGATCGATGAGGTAAAAGACAGAGATAAGTACGTGTCAGTCTTATCCTGTAGAACGTGCACATGCCTTTCAAACAATTTCTGATCTATTAAAGGCTTGTTTTATTCCAATTTAACAATTGATCATTGGCTCTAAAAATGCTTAGATGTTTGAAAGGCAATAACCTTAAATTAAAAGAACATTTAATTGATTGATTGCTTTTTAACGCTGTGTCTAGTGGTATTTCATGATATGACGATGATGTATTCCAACAGTAAAAAGCCATACTATCACAACCATATAATGTTAAATGCTTTGCTCTGTTGGGGAAAAAATGTTCCTCCAGTTCGTTATAAAGACAGCATGCTGGGAAAATGCTGCCCTTACCTACAGGACAAAATAACTTTTAATCAGTCAATTAGATCTGTATCGTTTTAGACATTTTCTTTCTAAATAAACTAAAATATACTTTCTGATAATGCAAATAATTATGAACATCGAAGAACGATAAAGAAAATATAAATATTAAATAATTACTGTTTAAAAACAAATGCTTAAGAGGCAACTGTAGCCTCATGCACACCACCCGCTAGATATTACTGAACAGAGTGTTATACTGAAATATATTATATTATCTTTTTCTCTCTGTATTTATAAAAAAAATATATAAATATGCCTGGACGAGGCTTTCGAATTTACTCAGGCAAAATCAATTGTGAGCAATAGCTGGATCAAAAAGATGCTCCTTAAGCATCCCTGTGTCAGTCCTTTATGTAGAGAGAGGTACGCAGTCTTCACTGGGTTAGAATACAGAAAGCATACTAGCGGAGCCTCTGCAGCTCAGTTGAAAGCGAAAAGACTAATAAAAACACTTGTTTCTTCCCACACTATTTATTCCTTTACTCAAATTACACATTTGGTTCCCTACACAATTCTAAGTACTAGTTTCTACCACAACACAGACGTTGGGGACACACTGGCTACACAGCCATTCCCTCACACATGGGCAAGCTCTCTGAACATAACAGGAAGTTCCCTTGAAATAGGAAAAGTTGGAATACAAATATAACTGGAAATGTTGTAAAGTTGGAATATATATATAAGCGGAGAGGATTATAAAATTACAAAACAATGGGAATACTAACAAATCTCCTCTATATTTTTTTTTAATTCAAAGAATTCAAAGAAGATGGTAAAAATATATACCAGCCCCAATTCAATACAAACAAGTCAATAAAAATACTTTTGTTTTCATTTCTGATAAAACATTATTTGAATATAATAGTTCATAAACTGTAGTCATTCTAAACTTTGAAGATACATGTCCTACTAGATTTCTTTTATCAAGCACAGATATGTAAAGTCTGTAAAACACTATAACTTCAGTATACCTTCCTCAAGTGTTTTTAATAAATTAAGAGGTGAGGCACCCCGTTTCGTTAAACAAGCAGCAAACTGGTTGGCTGTTTCAGACCACATGATATGTTTGATCTGATTGGTTTCAATAAGTTCCTTAATGCCAGTTATTTCTAACCGAAGCCGTTTTTCGGACACACTCTTTGTAGATTTTAAAGCATCATAAAGTGACTTACAGTCAGTAATACAAATCAACGGCATACTTTTTGGATTAGGTTTGCCTGTTGTTAGTTCAATGTACAATGTTGCCAGATAAATACCTGTGTCAATGACCTCTGCTAAAGCTAAAGCTTCACCAGCTAAAGTGCTTCTGACAACACGTCTGATTCTCTTTGAGTTCCAAGCTTTTGGTGAAAATTTACCATGCTCTCCTGTTAATAGCACAATGTATCCCCCTTGAGTGCCACCATCTTTTAAATTACCGATAGACGAGTCACCCAGATTTTGGAATTTCAAAGTTACACTCTCTGACCGAATTTGTTTAACTGTTCTATTAGCATCCAGCAAATCACTGACAACAGCACTATTAACTCTAGATGCCAGGATACATGCATCGAATATATGTCCGGTCTACTGTCCACCTATCCACAAAATCTGACCTATCTTACATCTTAACATTTGTTTTTCCCCGTCAGACAACTTACAGTCCTTTCGCAAAATGTTTGATGCATAAGTATTTTGGTGGAGATAGATATCATCATTTTCCGCAAAAAGCTCTATCCCTAAATACCGAAAAGCCACATTCTCCTCTTTTCCTATCTTGAATATATCACGTAGCTTATCAATAACAGTATGCTTAAACATTTTATTTCCTGCCCAAATGAAATCATCAACATGACAGGCGAGCACTCCCTGCAACTGGTCATTCCCATCTACATGATAAAACACAGCAGGGTCGACCTTTGACATTCTAGCACATGTTTTCAAAATGGTTGTTTTCACTAATCATACCACGACAACGAGGCGTCACCAAGGCCATAAACACATTTGTTTAATTTCCAGATTTGTTCACAATTTGCCTGTTTATGTGGGTAAATGTTAACAACTGTCAATCGGATTTCCTTGTCAGAAGGCAGTTTCCACATCCATTGAATGTAAACACCAACCATACTGAGCAAAAATAGCCAGCACTATTCGTAACGATTCTTTTAAACATGTAGGAGAAACTCGGGGAATAGAATCATTGTTAATCTCTTCAAACCCCCTT
The DNA here is from genome assembly GCA_031471745.1 of Cryptochiton stelleri. NCBI lineage: Eukaryota > Metazoa > Mollusca > Polyplacophora > Chitonida > Mopaliidae > Cryptochiton > Cryptochiton stelleri. The sequence continues at coordinate 9,312 of JAUELC010279801.1, forward strand.
GCAACTAATCGTGCCTTAGGTGCAGGGTCATTTTCCGTTTCTTTCATGGTGCAAACCCAACGTGTGGAAACACATTTCTGACCAATATTAGGGAGTTTTTCTTCCAATTGTCTAATTCAAAGCTCAACTGATTCTTTCAGAGCTCTCATCTTCTGAAAAAGCACGCCTAGCATTGTACATGGTTGAAATGTGCGTCACCACAACTTTACTTGATGTGACACCTTCTAAAGCTGGGAGAGCATCATTCAAAACTGAAGGTAAGCTAGGGTTTCTCTCATAAACCAATTGGTAAGAGCTGTAACCATTACAATTATTAAGACTGTTTTCGGCCATTACAGCCCAACCAAGAGCTGTGTCCCAATCACAACCCTGGTCAGCTTTAATCTTCAATAGCATGCAAGTTAGTGTTTGATTATGCCTTTCACAAAGACCGTTGCTGCACGGACTATATGCAGTTGATGACTAAACATGCTTTGTTTACAGGCGCTCTTCGCACTTGTTGACCGTTTCATTTCGACCTGGTTTGCCGTTTACGTGATCTAGGTGTTGTGGACATCATAGCTATTTGGCGAACTATTGTCGTCGCCTTTTGTCGTTTTCGCGGCCTGGGTGTTGTAGACGTCGTGGCTACTCGGCGAACCCTTGGCTTAGCCATAGCGAAAAATGACGTCTGCTCTCGTTAATGTCAAGGGATAGACTGATATATACATGCTCCACATCCCTGCTTAATGTTTGAGAACAGCTTACCCCAGTACCGACCAAAAACACCATGGTCGTGTGATTATAGTACAACC
>JAUELC010279812.1:0-10103 GCA_031471745.1 Cryptochiton stelleri
TTAAACACCAATCAATCACGTAATCCTGGAATCGAACAGATTAAGCACACTTTAGTTTTAATCAATTGCGCTAAATAAGAATGCAAAACAACCACTGCGAATGCTATTAACAACTTTTAATGATAGCTTTTAGTTGGCATGGTAAACTTTATGAGTACCAGTAAACCTACTCTGTAGAGATTTGTAGAGCAAATTGCGCGAAAACACCTTTTTTCCTCCACCAAGCGTTTTATAAATATTTCTAGGAGCTTGTGGTGTTCTTCTGCAGTTTGGTGTTAATTAATATGTCATCGAATTAATATTCTTAAAGCTCTTAACATTGATAGACTATTGACTACGTCTTGTAGCTGATCAGCGTTTTAAAATGAAATTTTAGACAAATGTGCTATCAGCTATATGTAGCAAAAATGTCTTCCGTATACGGGCAACTTCCGTGACGACATCGGTGGAGCATATTGCACTCGTTCCAATGTTCCTCTCACCGTGCGGTTTCATTGGCAACTCTCGAAAATTTCTGAATGTGGAGAATTCGCCAGTGATTTAAAGAAGAACATATATACAATATAAAAAACAGTCCACAGAGCAACTTAATATTTAAAATATCAAAAAGCTTGATTAAACTAATGAAATATTTACCAGTTCGTAAAAACACTTAATAAAAAAGTTATTATTAAATGATAGTATGTGAGATAGAAAAATGCTAATTATGTTTTCACAAAAAAATACACCCAAGTCATAAATTAATGTCTGTCGTTGATAATTAAAAAAAATATAATATGATGCACAATGTTAATTGTTGGGAAGAGAGAAAAAAGGAAAATAACTAACGTAACTTTAGTCTGAATTATGGATTAAAGACTATCGCGTAGTTTTAAAACAATTACTGAGAGAAAAAAAGCTTTCAATACATTTGTAATTGAATTCTAAAGTTTAGAACCTGTGACTTTTAAAGTTGAAAAAAAAACCAACATTATATAAGAATAATGCTACCTAAACAGGTCATAATTGATTTGACGTGTATTATGATAAGGTAATGCTATTAATGTGGTGAAAACTTTTAAATATCTCAGAAAGAAGGTTGTTATGGTTATAATCCTTTATGTACTCAATATGATATTAAACAAATTTCATTTTGTTAACGGGCAATATACTGAGATGATAAAACAGAGGCATTGTATGTGGCTGTATCTAAACAAAAGATCCCTTCTTAGATATATATATGTAGTATTGCTGCGAAAACGTTCAAAAATGGATATATCGATAGTAATCTTTATTGGTCCAAGTGTTTAATGTGTATACAATACATAGTAAAACCAAAACGCATGTATAGCCTTGGGTGACAAAGAATGCCAAAAAACTACTGCGAATGCTATTTACAACCTTTAATGATAGCTTTTAGTTGGCATGGTAAACTGCTTTATGAGTACCAGTAAACCTACTCTGTAGACAGTTGTAGAGCAAATTGCGCGAAAACACCCTTTTTTCCCCCCAAGCGTTTCAGAATTATTTCTAGTAGTTTGTGGTGTTCTTCTGCACTTTGGTGTTAAATTATATGTCATCGAATTAATATTCTTAAAGCTCTTGACATTGATAGACTATTGACTACGTCGTGTAGCTAATCAGCGTTTTAAAATTAAATTTTAGACAAATGTGCCATCAGCTATATGTAGCAAAAATGTCTTCCGTATACGGGCAACTCCCGTGAGGACATCGGTGGAGCATATTGCCCTCAAACCAATGTTCCTCTCACCAATGCGGTTTCATTGGCAACTCTCGAAAACATCTGAATGTGGGGAATTCGCCACTGACTTGCGGGAGTCGGGATGGTTTCCTCCGGGCTTTGTCCGATTTCTTCCTCCAATGATACTGGCACCGCCGTCACATAAGTGAAATAATCTTGGGCACGGCGTAAAATACAAGCGAAACAAACAAACAATCTTCTGTATTCAGTAGCGGGTTTGTACATTGTTTTCGTTATGGCGATATGAACAGTTCTTATAATTGTTACATATATATGTATCTCTTATCAATATCAATCATTAATACCGGATTCGGAGCAACAATTGTACTTGACATTTTATAAACAAGTACTTTATAACGACATTTTCAAAAGCAAAGACATATCAATTCATTTTTTTTATTTAATTTTAATTCCTTTACATAATATTGGTAAATATCAGCTACAGTCTATTCAAGATTCTTAGTTTTGCAAATGATTCTTATTTTCAAATTATAATGAATCATGTTCTGAGATCTTACCTTTACAAAGGTTCCGGGCATATCCATCTTTACATCCATTAGGACAATATCCATTGTTTTTGTCACACACTTGGTCATTCTTACAATTACCACATACATTGGAACAACCCACGCCATAACGCCCGTTTGTGCAAACTGGATAAAGCAATATAATTAATTTGGTATGGTTTTTTATTCACTGAATTGAATTACATACAAGTTATAAGCATATATATTGAATATATATTTAGCGGGAATAAAACCCCAAAGGGCTTGTTGTACCACAACAAGAATAAATAAGATTGAGTACAGAACAAAGATTAGCTAAAACATATGAAAAACATATTTACAATACAAAAAACAGGCCACAGTGGAACTTAATATTTAAAATATCAAAAAGCTTGATTAAAATTGTGAAATATTTACCAGTTCGTAAAAACATTTAAAAAGAAAGTTAGTATTAAATGATATTATGAGATAGAAAACTGCTGATTATGTTTTCACAAAAAAAATACACCCAAGTCATAAATTAATGTCTGTCGTTGATAATTAAAAGCTAGAACACTGGCTTGGTCAGGAAGGGCCCCCCTAGTCTTTGCAAATAATAGGGTATTCTGAGTTGGGAGAAAAAGTGTCACATTGTCAATTAAAATGGATGACATATGACCCCATGAGTAACTTTAAATTTACCAGAGCAAGAATGGACTCTTTGATAAGGGAAACAACAGGCAACAGTTAAACAAAAGCATTTTTACACGGTATAGAAAAACAGACGTTCGACCAATCAGATTGCATTAAGCAAAAAACGGGCTTGATGCGATGAAAGTCTTACTTGAGTAGCGTATTCATATGATGAAATTTTCCAGCAAATTTGAAGATAATCTGATCACTCTTTCAAAAGTAAGAGCACGAAATAGAAATACTGACGGTCGACCAATCAGATTGGAGTATGCAATAAGTAATTTGCCGAATGTGATGAAAGTCGAACTTGAGTGGCATATCCATATAATGAACATTGACAGCAAATTTGAAAAAAATCCGATCACTCTATCAAAAGTAAGAGCACGGAATATATAAACGGACAATCGACCAATCCGATTCCAGTATGCAAATATGTAACGTGCTGAACAAGATCAAGTCGATCTTGAGTAGTATATTTATATGTTGAACATTGACAGCAAATTTGAAAACAATACGATTAGTCTTTCAAAAGTTAGAGCAATGAATAGATAAAAGAACGATCGACCAATACGATTGCAGTATGCAAATAAGTATTGGTTTGAACGTGATGAAAGTCGAACTTGATCGGCATATCCATATAATGAACACTGACAACAATTTTGAATACAATCCGATCACTCTTTCAAAAGCTAAAGCCCGAAATAGACAAACGGACAATCGTCCAATCAGATTGCAGTATGCAAATAAGTAACTGGCGGAACGAGATGAAAGTCGAACTTGAGTAGTATATTTATATGTTAAACATTAACAGCAAATTTGAATACAATACGATTAGTCTTCAAAATTAGAGCACGGAATAGTTAAACGAACGATCGACCAATCAGATTGTAGTATGCAAATAAGTAATGGTCCGAACGTGATGTAAGTCGAACTTGAGCGGCATATTCACTGATGGACACTGACAACAAATTTGAATACAATACAATCACTCTTTCAAAAGTTACAGCACGAATTAGAAAAAGGGAATATCGACCAATCAGATTGCAGTATGCAAATAAGTAACTGGCTGGCGAGAAGAAAATCGAACTTGAGTAGTATATTTATATGTTGAACACTGACAACAAATTTGAATACAATCCGATCACCCTTTCAAATCAAGAGCACGGAATAGACAAACGGACAATCGAACAATCAGATTGCAGTATGCAAATAAGTAACGGGCTGAACGAAATGAAAATCGAACTTGAGTAGTATATTCGTATGATAAAAGTGGACAGCAAAATTGAATAAAATCCGATCACTCTTTCAAAAGTTAGAATAGGAATATCGACGGACGACCAATCAGATTGGAGTACCCAAATAAGTATGGGCTGAATATGATGAAAGTCTAACTTGATCGACATATTCATATAATGAACATTGACAGCAAATTTAAATAAAATCCGATCGCTCTTTCAGAAGTCAGAGACCGGAATACGGACGGACGGACAAGCCGATTACTATAGGGCACCCACATCTTTCGATGCGGGACCCTAAATATAATGGTATGCACAATGTTGATTGTTGGTAAGAGAGAATAAAGGAAAATAACTAAAGTTACTATAGTCTGAATTATGGATTAAAGACAATCGCGTAGTTTTTAAAACAATTACGGAGAGAAAATAGCTTTCAATACATTTGGAATTGAATTCCAAAGTTTAGAACCTGTGACTTTCAATACATTTGGGATTGGATTCCAAAGTTTAGAACCTGTGACTTGCAATACATTTGGGATTGAATTCCAAAGTTTAGAACCTGTGACTTTCAATACATTTGGGATTGAATTCCAAAGTTTAGAACCTGTGACTTTCAATACATTTGGGATTGGATTCCAAATTTTAGAACCTGTGACTTTTAAAGTAAAAAAATACATTCTAGAAGAGTCGTGCGTCCCAAACAGGCCATACTTAATTTGACGTGTATTATGATTATGTAATGATTTTAATTTAATAAAAAATATTGCTAAATGTCTCAGAAAGAATATTGTTATGTTAATAATCATTTCTGTACACAATACGATATTAAATCATCAGTTATTTTGTTAAATGGCAATATACTGTGATGATAAAACAGAGGCATATTGTATGAGGCGGTGTCTAAACCAACAGATCTATTCTTAAATATATATTTGTAGTATTGCTGTAAAAACTTTCAACATGGATATATCTATGGTAATCTTCATTGGCCCAAGTTTTTTTAAACGTGTTTACAATACAAAGCAAACCTAAAACGTATGTATAGCCTTGGGTGACAAAGAATGCAAAGTGACCACTGCGAATGCAGAAAATACAATTTTTCATGATATCTTTTAGTTGGCATGGTAACCAGCTTTATGACTACCAGTTAGCCTACTCTGGAGAGAGACTTCCTCCGGGCTTGGCCGCATAAGTCAAATAAGTCAAATAACCTTCGGTACTGCGTAAAACACCAGTCAAACAAACAAACAAACAATCTTCCGTATTCAGTAGGGTGCATTACTTCTACATTGATACATTTTTAACGATAGTTGTTGACATTGTCAATCGTTTGTAAGCTATATTCGTTATGGCGATATGCACAGTCCTTTTTATTGTTCCATGAACTAAACTGAAACTAACCGGAGTCTTACATACAATCTATGAAAGTTTATATTTTGTAAAAGTACTATTAAAGGAAATTAAAAGAATTGACATTTCCATTTTAGTATAATTACATTTTACATATTTGGAATATCGCTGTAAGAACATTAAAAAAACATATTTCTTAGTAACCTTTCTCGGTCCAGATTCTTGAAAATGTTTTTGAAGTTAAACATTAAGTTTACATGTATACTTGGGCAGCAAGAACTGTAACGTTGTCATTGCGAATACCGTATTGAAATATCTAATATTGGCTTTTAAGTTGCATGGTAAACAACTAAATGTGCAAAGAATATATAGGTTTTATAATAAAAGACCTTCCAAAATAATAGTACCTCCATATTTAGCCAAACGTTTAAAGAAATAGTTCTAGTAGTTTATGGTGTTCCTGTGCTGCTAATCACATACTTCTTGGTTTCAACATTGAAGGATTTACTCATGTTTTGCCTGGAAAATGCCTGGAGATGTCGAAACTCCATAGGCCAACTGATGATGTTGATATATTCTTCGATGGATATTAACTATATTAACTGGGAGCTGATGTCAACCTGTAGCTGCTGGTTTTTTATTCAAGTTTTGAAGAAAGCAATGCCCCGTCGGTTGTATGTCACAAAATTGTTTTCTGCAATAGTAGCTGTTATTAATTCTAAATATGCATTAAACGACTTATTGTAATGTCCACAAATTAGGATACTGCGATCACTTTAGGTAAAATCACAATTGGGGTTGTCCAGTCTTAGTGTTAGACTTTCGAACTAGTACCATTTGATTCCAGTCTATGTTATTTTTTTTACAGCTTCCTTCAATGTGTACGATACTAGTGTTGCTTGAATTCGCGTTTTTATTAACAGGATCATCGCGATAAATACTTTCCCTTTTGCTTAGCCCTGCTGAATCACAGAAAGATCGTTCTCTCTCAAAAAGGAATAATTTGCATTCAGTCTCTGCCTTTCTACTATCTTAATTTGGTTAACTTTGATATGTCCTAAAAAGGATCACCTTTTCCCTTGGGTGTGCCTATATCAGTATATGCCAATCAGTTAAACGTTAGCGGCTACTGCCAGCGTTTGATCTGAAACAGCTGCACATAAGTCGCTTTTTGAGGACTTTTGGTAAACAAATCCCCATTATCATACTATGTTGTTAGCACTTTCAGTTCTACAAGGTAAGTGGTAAATCCGTGTCTATCTCTTTCTAATCACAGTCTTAGGCTTAAAATCACTATGCAATCATGAACAGTTTGGGTAAAACAAAAACAACCTGTCTTAAGTTTTCTCCACTTCTGTTTATGTTTTGTAACTAGTTCTGAATGCAAATAAGTCCAGTTTCATCAAGTAGTCAATTAGCTTAACTTCCGATAGAAGCCAGAACAATAGGAACTGACTGGCACATTTAACGCGATGACCGGTTTCGATTCAAGTCATAATTTTCGGTATGTAGGTTGGGCATTGCTGTCCACCGATTCCTCGCATGAATGAAACACCATTAATAGTTCCATACCTTGACAATTAGGACCAGTGAACCATGTAGGGCATCCACTGGTGCACTGCCCTGTCACCTTGTTACAGACTTCCGTCCTCATCTTACAGTTACAGGGATTATCACACTGAACTCCGTACCAATAATCAGAACATTCTACAGTAAAATAACACACGTACATTTCGTTAAGGTTGAATTAAAATTTTTGATTAATATATTTTCTAAGAAATTGTAGTAAGATTTTTTAGACAGCAGTTGCTGTGGGGAAATAAACTTTAGTTTTAAAGCGTTTGCCGTCTTTTACAAGCAATTCAGAGCAGGGTGAAGAAGTAATTAAATACAGTTTTCTTGTTGAAAATAAGCCTTTCATTGTTGAAGTAAGAGACAGCTAACATTTTACGCTTAAAGAAGATATTGCGAAGATTGAGCGATAAAAACGGAATAATTCAAGAGTGTATAGAATAGACAAAAGTATCATCCAAAAATGGTGTAGTAAAAAATCTACACTTTATTTAAGTCTTACATATTTCAACCTGTTCCCTTCCCTATTAACCTATAAACATGCAGTCGGTAATCTTCGTACATGTATTAAGAAACTAATTCCTGGAGTCGAAGCCCTCTGGCTAAGTGCAATATGTTCCCAAACATACATGTAGTAATGTCATCTTTAATTAGCACTACAGGAACAATATGTTTCCAACAGAGCAAATACTTCACATTTCATAGTTGTGTTGGTGTTGGTATTTACTGTTCCACCGCCGCCATAAAAGTGAAATACACTTGGGCACAGCGTTAAACACCAATCAATCACGTAATCCTGGAATCGAACAGATTAAGCACACTTTAGTTTTAATCAATTGCGCTAAATAGGTCATTCTTGAGCTTGACATTTTCTGAAAGCCGTTTTACTTGGTCGTTTTAGAAAATACAGAAATTCAATTTTAATTCATTTGTATGGAGCTGTTAAAGAAACGTTGTCAAGAAAAAATAAAGTCGGACGTCGATATGTTTTCACACACCCAGAAAATATCTGGGGTTGCGAGATAATTAACCAATAGAATTAGAGTTTATAGAAGAACCACTATTATCAATGACATTTCATTGCACATTTTTTTTATATTTTGTGTTCCAAAGCTATTCTATCGGTTAATGAAAACCTCTCGGGGATCGAGGGAAGATACCGGGGTCCGAGATATTTTTTCCACTGTCACTTTCACGGCTCCATACGTTTAAGTCGCTTTTGCGCAAAACTCTCCGTTATAATTTTGTTTATAATTCTTATTATAATGTATTCCAATATATGTAATTTATGATGTCTTGTTCATCACTAATATTTTTTTTGACTGTGTATACTTCCTCTTAAAATAAAAGTATTATATTATATAATCTATTTGTTGACTGAGTGACTTACTGTAAATCTCCATCTCTGTGACGTCAAGAGTTCTAGAACCTGACAGACTGATCCTAACATACTGACCGTCCTTAGGCTGATTACACGTGGCGGCATACCGTGTCACACCAGTCGAGCTTTGAGCGTTATTAGTTGTACAATGGGTAGCATCCGTTCGAGATGTGGAGACATATGAGACATCTATCCGAAAGTCGGGTACTGGATTAGAGAAATTAATATCTACATTATAGCCGTATCTTGCATAGTATCATCAATGTACAGTATTATACAACATTTATTAAAGCTTAAACTGGATTATGTAACCAGTTGCACTGCACATCTAGGACCATTATAACGATAAAACAAGCCCTATGGCTGAGGGCAGCATGTTCCTAGCGTAGCCATACTGTCTTTACTATTAGCACTAGAGGGAATAGTTTTCCAACAAAATAAAACACTTCACATTGTATGATTGTGTTAGCTAGGGCAGGGGGTACCAGTGAAATGCCATTGAGTGTGGCGTTAAACACCAATCAATCAAATCAATCAAATCGATCAATGAACAGGTAGATCACATATTTACCATACAGTACATCATCATATTTCTAAAATGTGCCAGAATAAGATATATAATTTCTCGGAGAACCTAATTGTTTTTCTTTGGGGTTTTTTAAATAGTTTTATTTAGCGCACACGGATAATGTCAGTAAATTGTCAGTCATTTTTTACAAACGCAAACTAGACAATGGTAGGTATTTAATATCTGTGGGCCAAAATTTAATATTTAATTCAATCTATGTGTAGCCAGGGTGGCTCATTTAAGGGGGGTTATAATTTTTTCTTGTCGGAATATGTTGTCAAATTATTATGTGTATCTAACTTTCATCCCAGCATCTGTTTATCATTTGCTATGATTAATTTAATGTCCACTGTCTCACTTATCTTGGGAAAGACCAAGCCTGGACAGTTTTGTTTACTTAAGACAAGCAATGGTCAGTTTTATTGTAGGCCAATCCTTGTAGGACCGGATTTTCATCTGCGAGTACTGTGACTAAAACTGTGTTATCCACACACACTCCCACCGCTAAAACTATCCCTCCTTTCTTACCATATATAAAGACCTAAGTTTCTAATTAAAATCAGTTCCGAATATTTAAAATGGAAATACTCTCTCTGAGTTTTGTTCCTGTTTTGCCTATGCTCCATTTTGACACAAAGACGTGATGTATTTGGGGTTTCTTTCAGTCTGGACTTTATGGTGCTTCCAAGGTATTGCTCTCTACATTTCATATTATTGTATTCATTTAATACATCTTATATTATATTTTTGTTACATTAAATATCACATTTTGTGTAGGTGCATTGGAACTATTTTGAATTATTTTCTTCATATTTGGAAACTAAAAAGAAAATAATTAATTTCAATGCATATTAAAATACAGGATTCTTTGTATTAGGTTCATATTATGTTTCCACATGCTTTGGTGAAAGGTAATATACTCTGTCAAAAAAGAAACGCATATGCGAAATATTAATAGAATTATCTCTTTAATACAAAGCGGGATAATTCAGTAATTTTTTGGGGTAGCACAGTTAAAGTTGGTACAAGTATGTGGTAATGTTCTCGCTATGGACCGACGGCAGCGGAGGCGTATTCG
>JAUELC010279835.1:0-10100 GCA_031471745.1 Cryptochiton stelleri
CTCGTAAAGCCGCGTTCACACGATGCGACTTGTAGTAACAACTTTAGGGGATTCCCTATATTGGCGACGCTTTGATTGGTCGATATTGTCGATATCAAATATCGACCAATCAAAGCTCCGCCAATATGGAGAATCCCCCAAAGTTGTTACTATAGGCCTACACGTCGCATCGTCTGAACGCGGATTAACCGCCTCCGACCTACTCCATTTGTGAACTCAGTTTGTGAATTTCATGCGGTCAACGCACAATCATCTCCCCTTGATTTGATACCGCACAGAACTTATTCCCACCCGACATTGATTATAACCCCCGTCCACCCCTCTCCAGAAGGATACTTGCCTTCGTCGCATATCCTCCCACTGCACATCAGCTCGACCCGAAGTCCTAGCTTGTTGGGTCTGGTTTTTAGCAACTACATTTATTCTTGTAACCCAACATGCTACAAAGCATTTGTGGGGGGGTGGACATATTGGATTCACTTTTTCCATACTCCGAGATTTCGGGGCATTAACTTGCAAATTCCGTATAAGAAAAACGTTCCCTAGGCCGCATGTGTTGTACATCGGTATAAACGTGAATGTGTTTTCACCTCAATATTATGCGTGAAACTAGTGAAATTAAATTAATCTTGAAACATACCAGCCAACACTCCGAATGCAACATCTTGCAATTATAATGCTTTTATTTAAAATTTCAAGTTTATACTTCACTCCAATCCTCTCAGGGTGGCACTGGAGTTGCAAATATATATATAGTGAAGTGGCCAGTTTTGTTTAAAACAACTGTTTTGTGGAGGAACAACAAATGTTCCAACGACAATTGCTCATACTACACATAAGGCCTGGTTATACTGAAGGCGAATACGAACACTGCGACTTTCCACGCGACTTTTCGCGCGAATCATCGTTCAAACTTGAAGCCGTGTAAAAAAGTCGTACTCATGTCGCCTAGACGGCCTTGTACATGCATGCCCTCTGAACTCGCCCTCCGATCGCGCCCTCCGATTGGCTGATGTAATTTGTTCGCGCGAATTTCCCCCCAAAAATCGCTCTAAAAGCAATCTCTGCGGTTTTCCGCGCGAACAAAAATTAGACCGCGTTCGCCTTCGCGTTCAGTATAAACGACTTCATTCAAAGTGTAGTTATGCAATCTAATGCGATGGCCGCGGTCCGCCTTCAGTATAAATATACCTTAACTCTGGTGGGAAACTTCAGGTGACTCAACCTTTCACATCAGAGTAGTCGTCCACTAAACAATTGTTATCTGCGTAATTGCCACCGGAACAGTTAAGGTCTGTTTATACTGAAGGCGAACGCAAATACGACTGGAAACACGAACGCATTGGGTTGTTTAACATCAATTAGAATGAAGTCATTTAAATACCGAACGCAAAGATGCTTGATCTAATTGTGTTCCCGCGTAAAGCCACCGAGGCTGCCTCCAGAGCGAATTTTTTAGAAATTTTAGAATTTTTGTTCGTACTTCGTATATGTTCGTAAGTAGTCGTATTTGATTATTTTGCTGCGCAAAAGCTTCGTTACGAAGCAATTGCGAATGCCTTTACGAATTAACGTTTGTCTTACGGTTTATTTGCGAATCACTCACGCCTTCGCGATGGATTTGCGCAGCAATTGCGGCCAACATACGACTTTATCGCCTCCTCGCGGTGGCGTCGCCAAACTTATGCCCCGCTTTCACTTACTCTACAAATATCCCGAATCGTCCCGAATTGGAAATTTGTCCAGTTCGTAGATAATTCTCAAACGTTTCTTGCAGTTCTCAAATGATTCTTAGTTGATTCCTAAACATTCGCACAGTTCGCGTGAGTTGGTCGATCTGCCACGAAAGTTTTCGTTTGTCAAAAACTTTCGTGGGAGGGTTCACGAATTTCTTAACCCATTCTTGACATTAGGCATATCTTTCAACCCGATTATCCACGAATTATCGCAAGTTTTTCGTAATCAAGTCGTAACAGCTTCGTACCTCCTCCCGAATCTCCACGAAATTTTTCATTTTTGGCCGAATCGCCACGAATTCGATTCGAGACGATTCGGGATATTCGTAGCGTTATTCCCCGCTTTCACTTACGCTACGAATATCCCGAATCGTCCCGAATTGAATTCGTGGCGATTCGGGTTGAAAAATATGCCGAATGTCAAAAATGGGTTAAGAAACAAGTACGAATTCAAAGAATCATGTAAGAATTGTACGAATAAGATACGACTCACTTACTACCTGATTCGTGCCCGATTCGTGATCGATTCGTACTTGATTCGTTCTACATTCGGGACATTCGTGCCTGTTTCGGGGTGTATTCGGCGTGGGTCCACGAATTTGAAGAAGACACGAATGGCTTAGAATAGCCCAGAATACAAAAGAATCGATTACAAGCTGTTAAGGATGATGAGAAAGGGTCACGAAGTGTTTACGATACATCGACGAATTTGAAATTCGTGAACCCTCCCACGAAAATTTTTGACAAAAACTTTCGTGGCGGATCGACAAACTCACGCGAACTGTGCGAATGTTTAGGAATCAACTAAGAATCATTTAAGAACTGCAAGAAACCTTTGAGAATTACCTACGAACCGGACAAATTTCCGATTAGGGACGATTCGGGATATTCGTAGCGTAAGTGAAAGCGGGGCTTCACTTAAGTGAAAAAGTGAAAGCGGGGCATAACCGTCTAGACGTCGCAAAAGCTTACGAATATTTACGAATGTCTACGGAGTCTTACGTTTATTTACGGTTGTATTTGCGGTTTATTTGCGAGTTTACGAACATTTGCTAATATTTACGAAAGTATTTACGAAACTATTCCGGCGCTTACGTCAGATTTTCCGCTCACGTGACTGCGGTCGCGTGGTTTTGGCGAAAGCCACACTTGGCATCGTAAGTACTTCGTAAATATTCGCAAATAGAGCGTAAATAATCGCAATCAGTTCGCATTCATTCGGATTTTTTCGTAATTATCCGTGTCTACTCGCAAGCACAACGTAAATATGCGTAAACACACAGCAAATAATCGCAAGTATTTCGTAAAGTAGCTCAATCATTTCGCGAAAATGAACGCGAATGTCGTATATAGTTCGCAAAAGGTCGTATCACATTCGCATCTCGTCGTAAACTGTCGTAATCACTTACGACGAATTCTAAAATGTTTGACGTTTTTCCATTTTTTTTGCGATTCTTGGCGAATTATATGTCGTAAACATTCGTCACGACTTCCGCGCAAGTGAGATCCCTGTTTAATGTGTATAATCTGACCTTAACGGAGCAAAGTTACGGAGCATTTGTTGCGAATTTAATATTAATTTGTCGCGAAGCTTTTGTCATTTTTTTTTATACAGCAAGCGTCACCGGGGGGAAATAAACAGAACCATGCCAACTACATGTATTTTTGTCTCATACCAGATTATAAATGTGGTATGAACATAGCCATGTCAACACACAAACAGACGGACAGACAATACTGAAAGTATGATCATACAAAATGTCCATTTTTTATAATAAGTTTTAATGTAGTTCACATTCGGCGAAAAATGTATCTTTATTCTGATGTTTTACATTGTTTTGGTGGGTTGTTTGCGGTACATGTAGCTCAGGCACGACGTACCAACATCTATTTAATATGTTGTGCATATATACCACTGACACGTAGCCTACCAATCAGTTCGTGATGTTGCGCGCCTCTCCAGGGAGGAGAAGGTAGGCCTAAAATTGTTTTTGTTATTTGGAAACAAATCACGAATCTTCAAGCTATGATGCACATTTACCTAGTTCTAGTCAGTATGATCCTTACAATAATATCAAGCAAGTAACATCTACTTTTTCGACGCCATCAACCAATTATCAAGTTTTGAACATGGAAAACATGGCCCTCTCTTGATTTTAACACAATCAATTTGCTTGAATATTGAAACGATTTATGTCACTGTGACAAAGATAAATAAGTTAGGCCATACTTAGAAGTAATTATACGATATATTACCAACCGGGGTCCGACCTCGTTCTATATCGTATCTACAGTAAGTTGAATCAACTAATAACACATTTAACGTCATTTGGTCATATCCAATGTTCTTATTTATTGTGGAAAGGTAAGTTATTCTATAAAAAAAACATATTGAATTTTACATCTTTTTGATTTAAATGTGTACACTATACAGTCTTTTTCTAGTTTCAAGTATATAATACAAACAAACATAAATAAGGACTTTAAAGCAAAAGACCATTCTTTACATTAGAGGAGAAAAAAACGAAGTCATCTTCATAACATAGAGCAATTCAATTCGTTTGCAAAACTGGTTTAACTCTTTCGTTTGATCCTTAGTTTCCAATGAATGTCTCCTGAATTAAACTGCTACAATTACGATGGTCTGGTTATGTTGAGTTTCATTTAATTGCTTCTTTCACATTAAAGAAACAAAATCCCTCCAAATTCAACAAATATGGAGAAAATGTACGAGTCATTATGTTAAATGCAACTGTTGCAGAACATTTTAATATATCTTTACTTGTTTTATGTTCTCAAAATTACTGACGGGAATTTTGCGTTAACGATGACGCATATAGTGGTTTCGTTAAGGAGACTAATCGGAAAATTAGGAATCGCGCTAAATATTAAACACCAGTTGATGTGCTCTTATCTTAAGAAGATGGCTTTTTTGTTTTCTCATCTTTTAAAAGAGGGATAAAATTTAAAAAAATAAAGCTCGAGTAGATAGACCGTGTTGGGTCTTTGTCATTGTTTTGTTAGAGCCACATAAGGCATATAGAAGTATGCAACTCCCATATACATAGACTCACTGGCTTTGGGGCCTCGTACCGTGTTATACCGTATGATGTGACATATATAGCACACACGGAAATCGATTGGGAACAAGACGTGACAGTCTGCGGGGGATGTAGGCTTGTAAGAGGCGAGGATTTGAAACCCAGCATTCCTCATTACAAAAAAGTCAAGGGGTTGAAATGTAACGTCACTATTATTTGCTGGTCTACAATGCCGTGGACATGAGTAAATGGGAGTTGCATACTTCTAGTTAATATACTTCTGATACATATGTATGGCGGACTCTTCGTCCCATATCTGTGTTGCCTCTGGTGCCTATTCCTACAACTGACAATGATTTACCATTATCTATTAATTCACCACACAAACCAGTATATTACATAATACACTTTCTTGATAAGACTTTTTACCAAGATTTAAAGCATATACTTAATGTTATGAATACATACACAAATTGGCATGAACAGTACACCATACAGTTAAAAGCTTTATGTAGCTCTAACAATAACAAGAGACCACACTAAGGGTACTATTTTTAGACCAACATTTGTTTTAGGGCTTATGCCTCTTTAAACTAATTATATATATTTTATCTGTGGTTTGTGAACTGCAATATATTCTCCATTTATACATATACCGGTAGTGGCCCCGAAATGTCTGCTTACCCGCATGGTAACTCTTAACTCTTCGTACGCGCTGTTTTGTCGGAAGTGTTCCATAGACATTGGAAAATTTTAGAGTGTTCTCGGGGAAACAAACTTCGTATTCATACTGAATTCACAAATAAAAAAATATTCAGTGTTAAAATACACATTTTCAACAAACCATATGTTTGCAACTATTACGACTTTTGTCTTATATATCTTTGAGAAAGACTGTTCACCCTGTGAGCGAAGTAAAACAGTACGTCATCAACATCTAGCAAACCAAATTATTACAGAACAAATGTGCAGATGTGTACATCAATAAGATATAAAATGCAGACCATTTATGTGTGTATGACAAGCTACTATTATAAGTATGCGATCTTTTCTTTCACAAACTGGATAGGATATTAGTGTTACATTGTAATACCCGTCACTGCTCGATGACAATTACATACTGCATATTTACACACAAGTATACATCATGTATTTCAAATAACCAGATTATGATTGCATTTATTCCACAACTGCCGGGAACTTAGTGTTGGTTATAAAAAAAACCAACATACCGCCAAACATGCAAATGTATTAACGAAATGTCAATTACATTCTAATTCCGAAAGTTTCGCCACCAGATGCTGACCACTTGGTACCAAGAATGGTCTAATTCTCGCAGATGCAACCAAGCATTGATCCAGCGTGGGTTTGTTATCATCCGCTTTACTTCCATAACAAGTCCGCTGCCCTGTCCTGCTACAGATATCAACCTCCTTACACTTACTGGCACTGACACGTTTGGCATCATTGAATGTGAAATATACAGCTGTGGAGGACGATTTGTCCTCACAACTTGGTGGAAAAATGAATTTACTCTTTCAAGAACATAGCGTGTGCTTGGGTCTATCTTAAGACATAATTTTACAATTTTTTCCTGGATTTCCCTCGGTAGATATTCCACGATATAGTCGGAAGATGTTGCCAAATTATCGTTGCTATCATCCGCTACTGAAGCGGTCTTCTCTTCAGTTGTTTTAATATTACCGCTTCCACCAGCCTTTGTCACAGTATCGTTGCTTTCCTCTGTTGAAAGATCTACGTTGTGTTCAAGTATCGCGACAAAAGGCCGTAACAATTCCTTGATATGGGTGGTGTGAATATTAAGACTTACGTAATGCTCCCCGGCTCCTTCCGGGAAATAACCGAGGAGCAAAAGGGGCAAGTCTTCGGCATAACAATTGGAGTTTGACACTAGCCTGTCATATTGCCTTCCGTTTGTTGACAATACCAAACATTGTACATTAAACTCTCTCGTTAGGGCTTGAAGAGTTAGGTGATCACCGTAGGTTGTCTGTTTGAGCATTGAAGTAATGTATGAGTTGAAATCTTCAGCAACAAAATCCTGGTAATATTCTTGATGACGGGTAAGATGTCCTACAGCTTGTGTACGTAGATCCTCGGTTGATCGATGGATGCCGAAGTTAGACATCTGATCCGAAATCGACGAAAATTGGCAGTTCCCATCACCTGCAGGATCAAAGGCAATCTTTATGGACCTATCCCCAAAAACATCAAGACTGCCAAGTCGATCACTGTGTGACAAAGGAAGATAGTATTTTTCTTTGTGAAGAGTTTGTTCGAAGCAAACCTTTGCTTTTTTCCGGCGATTTTTCTCTTTCTCTTGTGTAAGACTAGTAATGTCGTTAACATTGATCCATGTTTTTTGCTGTGCCCCGTTTGGTGATGCAAATGCCACTTTATAGCGAGCTGTTCTGATATGGCGTTTGACAATTCTTGCCTTTTGGACATAACGTCGGACAGGAACTCGAGACTTTTTTCCGCCGGATGGAAATCGTATCAATACAGTTTCACCTGTCTTGTAAACAGATGGTGGGGCTTTTTTTAGATTTGATTTAATCATCCTTCTTGCGCAACGTTTTGAAGCCTTGCGTGCCACATTCTTGCTTTCCTGAGCCCTAGTGAGGTGATCTGCATTGTATGTTGTACGACCTTTGGAACAATTCCTGTTGAAGTACACAAAAAACGGGGTTTGGTACGCTAGTACTTCTTTTGGGGTGGTGTTCATAGCATTTGCAACAGTATGTAGATCTTCTACCCAGCTAGATCCCTTTTTAGATCGACAACAGAAGTTAAGTTTCTTTCTTAGTTCGCGGTGACTCCGTTCGCACTTCCCTTGCGACTGGGGGTGATAAGGTCTGCTTTGTATTGTTTTGATGTTGTTATCTTTAAGCAGTTTTTTAACAAAACCCTTGAATTCCGTACCCTGGTCGGTCTGGATAATCGATGGTGTTCCGTGTTCTGCAAATATGATATCCAACTCACGTGCCACGCATTTGCTAGATTTCGATTCTAAAGCTCGTAATATTGTAAATCGCGAAAACACGTCGATTACAGACAATATGAAGTTGTATACTTTCCCATGTGCAAAAATCCTGTCTCGCTGCATATCGACGAGGTCAATTTGCCACCTTTCGGCCACATCGTTTGCATCAATGGGAATCATCACAGGTTTGTTGGTGAAGTTTGGAAAGACTTCTTGATATTTCTCTGAACAAGACAACGCCTTTTTTACCTGAAGTTCAGTGACGCCAGAGTAATGTCTGTTCAGTTTGTAATACAGAGAACGTGCTCCAGATCCTTTGCTTTTTGTAAACTCTTTATCTATGAGTTTGTCCTGTTCGGATTTTTTAACAACAGGTTTGCCATTATACAAAAGTGTTCCATCATCAAGGGAGAACATGTCTTTGTGCCGCCAATATTGTAATCCGGCATTTTTTTCCTCTTTGGTGCGGTCCTTTATCGGTACAGAGAAAGTACCCTCTGTAAAATGCTTTAAGATTTTGTACCTTTCATCGGTCATCGGTTTAATGCCTCTTGTTGATACTGTCTCATCGTGATTTATAGTAGGTGACATTATGAAAACAGCATCCCACAAAAGCTTGTTCGTCTAACAACATCCAAAAATAAACTAATCCTTAGTTCATAGATGAGATATACTTGAGAAAGAAAACCTGGAGCATTTACATAACTATGCTATACTTTCCAAATCTCGGAAACGGGTACAATTTTTACTATGACATGTAGTTAGACTGTGACATGTCGTCTTACATGAATTTCAATGTTCTGACCTTAGGTAGTTCCACCAATCGTCAATGGAATTAACGAAAAGCTTCTAACTTCTGTTTCTTGAGAAAAATAAGTATAACTCACACAAAAATACCTAATGTTGTATGACAGTGTCTCTTTAATCATTCGCTTCCAAAATAAAATTGTTCTGCGATTAAATAATGTCTTTGAATGGCATAAAATTCTTACTCAAAGTTCAGTTTTAAAGGCTATTTATTTATTTCCGTAGCAACATTTCCTGTTGTTTTTCTGTAATTCGATCCAATCCGTTCAAATATTAATTTTCCATATTGATCGGGACTACTTTTCCATCTGTTGACAGAATCTAAAGGAGGGAGACAGAACACTCTGGTAGAGATTGACATGGAATGGCTAACCAAGTTTGATTAGAACCCGATAAGCTGTTTTCATTTTAAAGTCAAGAAACCAAACTTGGACATGGCCACCAGGTGGCGCTAACACATAAACGAAACACAACCCCAAGCGGCAGTGCCGTGGATTTGTTTGATTGGGGTTTAACGCCGTGCTCAGGGGCATTTCACTTATATGACGGAGGAGAAAACCACCTTTCACGTCACTGGCAATGCAAAAGACAAGACATGACAAGGACAAACAAAAAAAACACAAAAAACACCACAAAGAAAAGCTACTTCCTGATGCCCCTTAGCTCTTAGATCACCAGGGCATCAGGAAGCTCCCGCCCAACCACCAAGTGCCGTGGAACAAACTCATGAAATTTTATGAGCATCAGATAAGAGATTTGCAATTTAACGCCCGGACACGGATCTCGGACGAACGGACAAGGTGAATCAAATATGCCCCCCCACCCCCCGCCCCTCCCGATTTTTACGGGGGATGGGGTGTAAAGTATATTATTTATTTATTAGTAAAAACCCTAAGCCATTCATCTAGGAGAAGAGGTGGGATAGATTGTGTGTGTGTATTGGAGAGGGAGAAGGGGGGGGGGGGCTGAGTTTCCCATGGCATGGTAACGAATATATCCTATAATCAATAACATATTTCCATTTGTGAGGATATCGGGCAGGAATATGTTCTGCTTGGTATCACACAAGCATACCAGATTTTTGTTTTGTGTTTTTGCCGCATCCGCACTGCGTTTATCGCATGTGGGTTCACAGAATAAGTTTATTAAAGGAGTATTTCATGGTCGGTTCCGATAATTACAACTGACACGTAACACAATACATGGGTATTTCAAGACTGGCTGGCCGTGTCATTAAATATGCCATTTGGTTATAACTTTCGCCAGTATTACAATCGGCTTGGTCATAAAGAAGCCCCATTTTAGGTAGTCGGATATTTTGTAAATTGCCGTAAAGTATGCGGTCGTCGTACGGCAAATTACAGCTGTATGAATACACTCGTCCTACATGATGATTTCGTACGAAAATAGAGCAATGCAATTATTTTAATATTTGCTATCAAATGTAAGTGTGCTTAGATTGGCATTCTATTTATTATATTTTGACAAACTGTACACATTCACGCAATGTTC
>JAUELC010279846.1:0-10098 GCA_031471745.1 Cryptochiton stelleri
TTGTTGAGAGTGCTGCCAGTGATGTCTAGTGTGGTTCCCTTCTCCCAGTGGGATGGCTCGCCATCACATCAGTGAAACTACTGTAAGAACAGGGTAAAATAGCAATGAAAGAAAAACACTCTTACTTCTGTCCGACTAACACCACACTAAACAGATTTATTAACTTCTACTTCAATCCAAGACACAGCAGTCTGAAACAGCTTAATCCATACGAGGTTTTATTAAACACGATAGATCACAGAGACCTTTGTTCTGTCTAAGTGACCGTCTAGACGACTTGATATAAATAACACATTGTCTTGTCGTGGAGAGCTTTCCTCAGGTGACTCCTAACTTGACACATAATGTCATTCATTTGAACTTATTTATTTATATAATCCAGCAAAATAATGAGATTAAATTTCATTCCTTCTTTAACATTCACAATTTTTTAGGCGACAAACGTTACCTAGTATTGTCTTTCATTGGTTTAAATTTATAAAAGCAAAATCTCTGTGACGGTATGTAGTTACAGAATTGCCTGGTATTGTTTTTTATAGTACAAAAGTATAAGTTGCAAAAGTAAACTTATCAGTGGGAGTCACGGATTGTCTACCAAATCTTAATGTTATTTCAAACAAGAGAAAATGACAAAAATGAGCTTATTGTGACTATTAGTTGGACTGTATCTGATTATATGTGATAATCGTCAAAAGAAAAGAGAACAAAAAAACCCTCATGTTCATATAGTAGACCCTATCAAGTTGTATACACAAATGTCTGATTTTTAGTTTTCCGCTCAATTTCTCCAAAATGACTATACTATATGGTGGGCTGATATAACCCTAATCACTCGAAATTCAAACCTAGCAAAAACTAAATCGTAACGAAAAATGTATTCTGGGTAACGTTACATACAATTGTCTCCGAACATTCTAATATATATTTACTTTTTTAATGTCCAGTAATATAAGTAAAAGCAATGTGGCATCAACAATCCACCATATAGTGTAGTCATTAAAGGGACAATCAGCGGAAAACTAAGAAGTATTGTTGAATTGTGTGGATATATTTCGTTTTCAAAAACTAAGAATCACATACAAACAAATTTGAAACAGTTTTGTATACAACTTAATAGGGTCTATTATATGAAGATGACTTTGATTTTTTTGTTTCTCCACTTTTAATATCAGCATACAGGTATAGTTCCTGAAAACTGTGTTCCTTACGTTGTGGTGTAAAACACCATTCAGTTAACTCTGCTTCATTGATACCTTTAAGTCAGAACGTAACATCTGTTCGATAGGTATTCGGATAAGAGATCAATCGACTCTGTCTAGACCAGTCTTGAAACGTGATTTTAATCAACATGGCCCCGATAATATTTCTAACGTTTGAATAATTGACCGTCAAGTTAAAGTTTAAGCCATACATCGGTTATTGAAATTCAACATCTCAGACAATTCCTACGACCGTTTAGTATTAAGTTTACAAATGGAGTTCTATTTGTGTAAAGACTGGTCTTGAATAGTTTTAATTAACAATTTGTGATGTTAATAACCGTGGCCGCTACATACTATCTAATGTTTGAGTAAGTGACCGTCGAGTATACGTTTAACCCATTCATCGATTATTGAAATTCAACATCTCAGACAATTCCTACGACCCTTTAGTATTTTGTTTACAAATAGAGATCTATTTGTGTAAAGACTGGTCTAGAATAGATTTAATTAACATATTATGATGTTAATAACCGTGGCCGCTACAAACTATCTAATGTTTGAGTAAGTGACCGTCGATTATACGTTTAAGTCATACATCGATTATTGAAATTCAACATCTCAGACAATTCCTACGACCCTTTATCCCGTCTATAAACAGAGATCGATACGTGTGTCTAGACAGGTCGTTAATAGCTGGATTTTCACATTGTGATATTCCTAAAGATGACCTCTACTACATATCGTATGGTTTACTGAGTAAACGTTAAGTTTAAGCTTACCGGTAAGCCAGCGATTATTAAAATTCAAAATCTCCGACAATTCCTACGAGTATTTAATCTCATATACAGACGGATATACATGTGACTCTAAGCAGATAATGACAAATTCCACACACCCAGACAGATATCTACTTGGTCTAAGCTCATTTAAAACGTTATCAGGGACTCTTCTGAGTGAAGTCACCTGTGAAGTATCTACGCGCCATAGTGTTTCTCCGAAGCTGGCAGTGTAACTTCAAGTCCCGAAAAACAGGGGAAATGAGGGGAAAATGGTGCGTAGATAAGCATAAACTGGGATTCGGATATCTCCGCCGAGAAAAAAAACACCTAGGCCCCGGAAGCTCTGAAAGTGAGGAAGCGCGGAGAATCGATCTGGGCTTAGTTTGGGTAATGGAAGTTAGAATCGGAACAACGAATAGAATGCTCTTAATTTATGCGATTTTTGCTTTTTTTTAAACGCAAAGCAAGGAAAATGCTGTCCTCGTATGAAAGCTTTATTGATTTCGCCGTCCATTTAACATTTATTCATTACAACGTGGGAAGTACCAAGGTTAAATCGACATGGCACCTATAGAAGTCGCGTATGCATGACCCGGTGGCCCTGTAAGGGAGGTAGAACAGAAGAGCGATCTGAGTTAATTTGATTGATTTTTTAATTGGTGGTTCACGCCATGCTTAGGAGTATTTCGCATATATGACGGCGTTCCAGCACAATGAGTGGAGGAAACCCCCTTGGCGTCACCGGAAATATAAAAAACGTGACAGGAGAAGGACAGAACGAAAAACTGGAAATCCCCACAAATCGGCTTCCAGGTGCCTCTTAGCTCTGAGAGCACAAGGGCATCACGCCCCGCGCACAACGAAAGGTTAATGTAATATTTTGCTATAATGATGCTGAACAGGATAATAACACTGTTAATTGTATTATCCTTCCCAAAGTGCAACCGGAGGGCAACGAGTTTCAAGAGGGGAAAAAAATGCTCAGAACCATAGGCATTGCTATTTTAGTAGCTATATTTTATATTTAAATCTATTTTACCAAGATGTCTATATAAACACATACATGTAGAA
This sequence comes from Cryptochiton stelleri, assembly GCA_031471745.1. Taxonomy (NCBI): domain Eukaryota; kingdom Metazoa; phylum Mollusca; class Polyplacophora; order Chitonida; family Mopaliidae; genus Cryptochiton; species Cryptochiton stelleri. Next base: position 3,053 of record JAUELC010279846.1, read on the forward strand.
TACATGTATTATTATGTAGCTGAATATGGAGTGAGCATATCATGGCCCAAGCTTGCAGTAAGCAGTATAGTACAAACATGTGCAATGGGCGTTTTGTTACTTTATTCCACATCATGCAGTTAATGGATAGGGTTAATGGAATACAAAAATGCAACTACAGAACCCACGAAACACTCTTTATGAAAAAATAATACTTGAGAACAGTGTCGTAAACTAGCGGTCCCCCTACTGACATCAACACAGCAATCTCAACTCTATCGAGTTTGTGCTTGTTTTTATGTGTCATTTCACAACTGCACAAACTGAGGATGATCACTGCACATAGGTTGATCAATGCACATTTTGGGAACACTGTACCCTTATTTTATACCCTGTATCAAGTGAATAAAAATGTCGCTGATTTCGCTTTGTAATACAGAAGTGATGAAATAAATATGATAAGGATGGAATTGTATCGCAAAATTGCTCCTCTCGTTGAATTATTAATGAGCACTCGTTCGCCTCTATGACTAGAATTTAGAATCAACTGATGTCAAATATGCCATGTTTTACTCATAAAATCGCTTCGGAAGACCAACAAATCGTCTGCATAGAAGACGTGGGTGTTCAGATGATGATCACATCCAAGAATCCAAAGTATGAAACGCCAGACATTAAATTGTACATTTTGTGAACTATACTCCGAACTTTCAGAGGAATATGTTGGCTTCACAAACAATAGTACACTTGGCTGTCAGTATGGAGGGTACAAATAATTCAATATTACAAGACAATATGTTATTTATAGCGAGTCGTCTAGATGACCACTTATAGCCAGACCATAAGATCGCTCGAAGCGGTCATTTTTAATAAAGTCACAATGTGTTAAATGAAGCTTTTCAAGACACGTCAGGACCAGAAACTAAGTTTTATACAGACCATTGATTCCATGTCCTTTAGACAACTTGGTCCGGTAACTCACTCCTGAAGATTGTTTGGCAATAAACTGAACTGTTGAGTGTAAATGAAATTTACACTTTCTTTAGAGCAGACATCTTACACAATTCGGCTCCTCAAAGGCGTATTTACTTTGAATCGTGGTTGTACGATTCTACGTCTCATTAGAATTTGTTTGTGACGGTTGCATTTCAGCCGGGTTTTTAAAAAAATATTTTGAACAACCCAGCTCAGGGTTAAAATCTGTTTATACAATCCAATTTGAACGTGTATGCTAGGAAGAAATATTGCATGGATGACGTTGGTTTAAATGAAAATGATTGGTTGATTTGAGCAGTTTCCATTAATTGTTCTTGAGAGCAGTTCGACGCATAAGCCGTTATGCTGCCTAGGGTATCAATACAAATGTATAATTAATTGATTGGTGTTTAACGCCGTGCTTAAGGGCATTTCACTTATATGACGACTGTGTATTGCAACAGTAAATAGGCACACTTACACAACTATAAAATGTGAAGTGTTTTGCTCAGTCTGAAAAATAATGTTCCTCTATTGCTAAGTAAATGCAACGTGACCGTGCTCGGAACATGCTGCCCTTAGCCGGAGGACCGAGCCGAATGCTGTCTTTCTTTTTGTTTAGTAAAGTCACTGTTAGGATGATTCAACAATTACAAGACGCCTGCAATAGAGCCATATTTCCCTTGTTCAAAATGTTCTTTGATAGAATTAAACCCTTTGATCTTTTTACAATTCAACCAGTAGATGGCTTTACTCCACGATTCACCGTGATGGGAAAATTACACAACAGGATGGATCTTAAACGAGTATCTTTTAGATAGGAAAACAATTTAATTTGTCGCCTGAACGAGCTCATGTTCTAAAGGCATAAACTCATTCTTCAGTATAGTTTCATTGGAAACAATTTAACGAGAAAGGTGTCTTTGACAACACTGACATAATGTATTGGCAAGGATCATCACATTGTATTTGATTTCTTTAGCAATAACATTCAGTACAAAACTGCTAACTGCTTAAAAACCATCTTACAGGAAACTGAACAATAATTGTGCAATACTTTTTAAAAATGTCTGTAAAAGACACAAGTTATTTAATTTATCTGCAAAAATATGACATCAGATTGCATCAGTTCAGTCAATATTTTATATCTCTTATTTTGCCGAATCAATTTTGGTGCGTTCGAAAACTTGAATCCTCAAGAAAAAACACCTTCTTGACTACTTGTTTCTAAAAGCTTCAGGCCCAATTCTGAACATATACATGATATACATTGAGTAGGGCGTCAAACAACAGCAAATAAACCAACAAACTATTACAAAACAATGTCCTTACTTATTCACGTCTAGTTCCTAGTTACCTCTAAAAGAACAAGGATATTTTATGAGTCTCAATGCTGACACAGTTGAAGAATCCTAAAGGTAAGACAACCTTTGACTCAAATTACACTTAATACATTAACACCAGTATTTTATGCATTTACCATCCCACTGAAAACAACCCACCACTTTGTCTTAATTTGTTAATGTTTATTATGAATTGAAAACTTATTTCTAAAGCAGTATTCTGCACACGAAGGAAACCTAAAAACGAGCCATTTTGTCGACGTTACTGTCCCCGGTGTCAGACAGTCCGTGTGCTGAATGCTTCTCTGATTGCTTAACGGATGTGTCTTCCATCTCAATCTGCAGCCGAATATCTAAAATAATAAGAGGCTAGAAAAATATGCCAAGAATATTGCGTAATATTTCAAAAGCTTCCGGCTAAGTTGGCTACTGGGTAACAAAGCTTAACTTCAGTGTCTGCAAGGCCACATGTTATTTATAGTGAGGCGTCTAGACGGTCAATTATCCAGAACCCATAATATCTCTGAAAGCGGTAATGTATAATAAAATCACAATGTGTTAACTGAAGCTTTTCAAGATTGCTCTAGACCAGCAATTATCCGTGATAGATGACGAATGATCTCAACTCTTACCTGACGACCCATCTAAATTATATCCATTGATTTATTTTTAATTTGCAGTTCATTATATTATAATATTTAGTTTTGATACAACCAAAATATTGTTGTTGGTGAATTTCATTGGTCTTTAATTAGCAGGAAAATCTAACGTCTTTTAATAAAATTCTGTGTCTGGATCCATTGGAGTTTAAATATGTCTCTTTTCAATACAATTCGTTTTCTATAGTGAGAGTATAGACAGACGGTGAGTTAACAAGGGGATATCATAATTAATCTTAGACTAGATGACATTGCGCCATGATGAATGCCTTTGTTTAATCTCCCTTAAGCCACTAATCGTCTTTAAACAACTGAGTCATTTTGATAAACTATCTACCATCGTGATGTGGCTGTGTTGTGTTGGCGTAATATGTCTCCGTCAGTAATAAGTGCGTTGCTGTGTTATGTTGTCGTCATGTCTCTGTCAGTAGGCCTAATTGTTGCGTTGTTGTGCTGTATTGTCGTCATTTGTCTCCTACAGAAAAATTCCGTTTCTTTCTGATTTGGTGCGGGTTTTAGTATATTGACCCGCAAGGAAAACGCTGCAAAGAGGTCACAAGAGGTCATTCTTTCGCTTCTGCCAGCTAAGGGAAAACATTCCTCTCAAATCGACTCATAACTATGTGGAATTTATTATAGAAGAAAATTGTTTTGAGGCGGATGATTCATTGGTCATATTTCTTCAAAGCCTGACAGTTTAAAGTCAGTAATTTAGTCAATTTGTTCTTTATTTTCGATTCAAAGTGTGGGTTGACTGTTGCGACAGATGATTTTCGCAAACCTCGCTCTGCATTATGAATGCTAGGAAAGGACTCCGACGTCCTGTCAATGTCCACATGATAATAATGTTTATTCCAATTTGGAATAGACAAATTTATCAACAGAATTTTACTGTTTGATTACGGGGAGATAATTAGAGTTATCTCTCTTTGCTAAATTCTTGACAGAGTTATCTCCCGTGTTGTCGGAGCCCGTATGCTATTGACGTCATTCAAACCGTACATGCCACTGAGAGAAGGAATACACACGCAAATATTTAGGCTATTATTTAATGTCAATATCAGTTATTTCTACACGCCATCCGTTTTCAAAATTTTAATATTTAAGTGATATAGGTATTAGTTCTTTTCTTTAACAGTTGATTGTGTTTCAAATATTGTGAATTTAGTTGTTTTTCATAAGTTTTAGTTTGAAACTTGGCGGGGGTAAACTTCAGCAGCCATGCCGCGCTCCACTCGGGTTAAGTCGACAGGGAAACGTGTGGTAAGTAACCACTCTACACGCAAACCTACTTCTCCAGGGAAGAAGAGAAGGCGTAATCCTAGCCAAAAGGCCATCGAATCAACAGATGCTGCTCCCGTCCTAACCTTGGATAACACTGAGGGAGATTTTTCGAGTGATTGTAGGCCGATTTGTACGCCGCGGCAACCTTTGGCAGCCGACACAACTCTGGACGGGCAGTCTTGTGGGCCCTCAAATGTAGTTGGTAAGTCAAATGCATATCTTAATATTAATTTTGCTGATATTGGTAATGCTCAAACCTTACCATATATACACCCGGTTACTACACCGCCTTTACTGAACCCTGTCACTACACCCCCTTCAATAAATCCTGTCGTCAGTGTGTGTGACGCGCTTGGGTCTAATATCCCTTTACCAATAAAAGAGAGAATATGGAGAGGGGAATTTATCGATATGTCTCTCTTACTAAAAGGGGAGAGAGATATGAACGAACACTTAAATCCTTCGTCATTATTTTTGTCCAGCACAGGTCAGATTGAAATAAGATCGAAGCCAAGTGCAAGTCGAATAGACTCCATAGAAAAATGGACATCGGGATTTTTAATTTATACCAGTGTGGTATTGGAAAGATTCCCCAACAAAGCTTTAGAGCTTTTAAAGTATATACACACAATTAGAACAGCGGCAGAGCGTTTAAATGGCTATTCTTGGGGGATATATGATGAGCAGTTCCGTTTGAGACAAGCGTCCAACCCAGCTAGCTCCTGGGCTACGATCAATGCAGAGCTGTGGCTTACATGCATGGTTCCCAAACTAATAGGTAACATCTCGCCTGTCACTAGTGCTGCTCTTATAAGGCCTAGTTTTCAAAGTAATATTATTCCAGTGTGTTGGGACTTTAATGGTAAGGGGTGTCAGAGGCGTCAGTGTAGATACAAGCACGCTTGTTCAAAGTGCTCCGGTGATCATTCATGTAAGGACTGTAACACTAACAGTAAGATAAGCATTAAAGGACAGAGCCCTTTCGTGGCAATTACAAAGGACGGTTTGTTCCATTTAGGAAAAACCCCAATTAAGGTTGATATGCTCAAACAACACCTACGGTTCTACCCAAATAAGATTGAGGCTAAAGAGTTAATTCATGGATTTACTTTTGGATTTCCTCTCAATTATTCTGGGCCACGATTACCAACTGAGGCTAAAAATCTTAACTCTGTGAAAGAAAATTTAGAAGCAGTTAGAAAGAAAATAGATAAGGAAGTAGTTTTAGGTAGGGTTATGGGTCCTTTCTTGTGTCCTCCTTTACCAACATTGAGAATATCTCCCCTAGGTTTAGTCCCCAAGAAACAAGCCGGTGAATTTAGATTAATTCACCATTTATCATACCCATTGGGCAGTTCAGTTAATGATCATATAGATCCAAACATCTGTTCAGTCAAATATTTACATTTCGATGAAGCTGTTCATGCAATTCAACATTTTGGGCCTATGGCATTGCTGGCTAAGGCTGATATCAAGTCTGCTTTCCGATTATTACCGGTATATCCAGCAGACTTTGATCAACTGGGATTCAAGTTTCAACAGTATTATTATTTTGACAAATGTCTTCCTATGGGCTGTAGTCTATCGTGTGCTCTCTTTGAAAAATTTTCCACTTTTATAGAATGGTTAGTCATGTCCAAATCTGCGGAAGGTAAATGCCTGCATTATTTAGATGATTTCTTGTTCGTTGGGTCTTCAAGTTCTGATAGTTGTCAGCATACTTTAAACATTTTCCTAGATATGTGTAATACCTTAGGTATTCCCGTGGCAGAGGAAAAGACGGTGGGTCCTGTTATTTCACTCACATTTCTAGGGTTAGAATTGGACACAAGGGAAATGTTGGTTAGAATTCCCATAGAAAAAGTTGAAGAAATTTGTGTGAAAATTCAAGCTATTGTGACAAAGGATAAGATTAGATTGCATGATTTACAATCAATAATTGGTTGTTTAAATTTTTGCTTGTAGAGCTGTAGGTGGAGTGTTCTGTCGTAGATTAATTGATGCCACGTGTTCTGTTAAAAAATCTTATCATCATATTAGAATAACACATTAAAATGAAACAAGATCTGAACACATGGTTAGCATTTTTCAGAGGATTTTATGGTGTTAGTGTTTTTCGGGACAAATATTGGTTATCTAGTGATCAACTTCATATGTAGACAGACAGTGCTGGGTCTCTTGGGTTAGAATTTTTTTTCAAGGCAAATGGACGTTCAGTCATTTGCCTATAGACAGGTCAGCTTTGGGGAAATTATTTGCAAAGAAGAAGATAATATATCACTCTGACAAAACAAGAAGATATATCACTCTGACCATGTGGCGGTAGTTCATGTACTAAATAATGCAACATGGAAGTTATGCAATTAGTGAGGAAATTTATTTTTAAATTGTTTAAATTTAAATGTACACGTAAAAAGTGAGCATATACCTGGTCACCATAATACTATAGCTGACTCAATTTATCGTGCACAGTGGGGGGAATTCAGTGCGTCCTGTGAAGCAAAACTTGGGCCTGGAGAAGTATGGTGTTCGTACAAGTTGGTGTGGAAGAGCTGATACCTGCTGTAAAAAATGATTGGGAGCTGTCCAGAACCAAACGTTATTGTCATACATCTTGGTTCAAATCATATAGTCTTACTTAAATGTCATGAAGTTTATACTTTAGTTAAAAGCATTATATTTGAATTAAAGCGAATGCTACCTGCATGTGTCATAGTTTGCTCTGACATTTTCCCCGATTATATTGGCATGGGGCCAACAGCATTCGGTCAATTGAAAGAGCCAGGAATAACATAAACAGAAAAGC
>JAUELC010279857.1:0-10098 GCA_031471745.1 Cryptochiton stelleri
GTGGCGTCCTGTTTTGTCCTGTGGTTGTCTTGTATCTTGTCATTGTTTGTTGCCAGTGGCGTTAGGGGTGATTTCCTCACCCATTGGGCTGGCACGCCGTCATATGAGTTAAATAACCTTAAGTAACGTAAAACCCTGATCGAACAATCAGAGAAACAAACAAATCTTCACAGAAGAGCTTCCGTAACATCAATTGAAACAACAATTGAACATTGAAGATCTTTAGCATTAATAAATCATAAATTTGTTTGTTCATTTGCTGTAATACTTTCACAACTTGCAAAAAGGTAACAGTTATTCATTGCTTTAATTTTAGGTGATTTATGTACTCGCTTAACATTAACAGTTAATACCTGGTAATGAGCAGTTTGGGCAGCTTCCACCAGTTAAGCTTACCACTTCACCATCAATGTTCCTCTCACAAACCTGGTTCAGGGGTTTGCTCTCGGAACACATTATAATCATACACAACACTGTCAAATTCTGACAGCTTTCATTAAACTTTTTTACATATAATATAAATATAAATAATATATTCTGTCATCCAGCCATCATTGAACTTGTATTTTGTTTCTCGTCAAGGCAATTTTGCACAATGGTCCTTCATTAAGAAGGTCTGAAAGAAACTGAGTGGACGAAGGGTTTCAGGCCAGTCTGGATCTCAATTTACTGAATAGAAGCAAATAATATAGCTTCTTAACTCCAATAACTTGAATTGAATGACTGTTTGACTGACACTGTGGCCTGGTGGTTAGCATCTGGTGGGATCTAACTCTTGTTCAGTCAGATTGATTAATTAAAAGGAATTGTAGTTCCCCCTTAATTCTCTGTATTGATATTGTACTGATGCCATACATTTTACCCTTCTGTTAGACATCTGTCCCTGAGGACATCTTCCCCAGAGACCTTCCCCCCCCAAAGGACATCTCCCCTCCCCCGAACATGAAAAGACATCTCCCCTCCCCCTAAAGGACATCTCCCCTCCCCCCCAAAGGACATCTTTCTTCCCAGACATTACAGATTGGTGTCATCCTGTAAGCTAATGCTTTTTGTTTTCTATATCAAAACGCACTGTAAATAGATATCTTATCTTACAAACGATACAGAGCAATAGAGACATTATGCGATCCAGGGGGCAAATTCTGAGATGGGAGATGCCCTAAAGGGTCAGATGTCCTATGGGGGAAATATTGAGGTTGGTGTGGGGGGTGGGGGGAATACATGTCTGGGTAGATGTCCTAAGTTGGCATTAGTCCGTGTGGTAAATCATGATGCCCAAGGGGAAAAAATCCTAGAACCATTCAAAATGTTGGCCTGCAAGCTAGTAATCAGCTCAGCGTCACAAACTGTAGGTAAAGAAGAATGTTTCAAAAACAGGAGAAATGAGCAGTCAAGTCGGCCTTCCTCAACCATTTCCCTTCGTGAAACTAATCTGGGACAGTCAGCAGTTCAATTTGGGCAAGGGAGATAACTCTTGTTGATCTACTTCGACATTTGTTGTTGTTTTTGTGTAAGTAGACGACATCATCTGATCGATATTAAACTTAAATTACACATACAGACCACTAAAAGGAAGTCTTTTATGTAAATGTGATTTAAGTCTCAGGCCTGTTGGATTGCTCAGTTTTTGTTGTATGAATCTGCAAAGTAGTTTGGTCAAAATATCGGGCGATTAACATTATGCATTTTTGAGTAGTATTATTGCGACGTTGAACCTCCAAGGTATAGTTTACGGAGACGGCAGGAGCCGAAAACAACCGATGGATGTTCCGACAGGATGAGCAGTATATCTCAATTTCCATTTTTCATAATAACCTGATCTTCATTAGAATCAATTTCAATTTATTTAGTTCCTGGCTATCTGATTGAGATCATTATGACATAGTGATATTTAAAGCACACATCCTGAGAAATCTGTCTCAAGGACACTCTAATCGTCAAATGCTAAAAAGTTTTAAATTTTTTTTAAATTTCAAATTCGTAAGATTTAGATATTGATCTTTATCCCAAAGAACATCCGGTCAAAATATTTGAATTGGAAGACTCTTAACTTTAATGATAAAATTAGACTACATAATTTCAAACAGTTGACAATCAATTTACACAGTTAAACTCCCTGGACAAACAATTAACACAGGTAAGCTCCCTGGAGTGGATAATGGGCTTCTCGGAAATACCCGCTCTGCATGTTCAAACAGTCTCCCTTGTGAATTGAAAATATTTGTTAGAACTCTGTTTGCCTTTATTCCCAGTTAATGAGGGGATTATAGCATAATGACTGACACCACATGTGGTTGATTGGTGTTAATCTATTCACAGCTTGCATGGTTCACAATTCACCTTTGGCACGAACAGCTCTGTTCCATTTTATAGAAAAAGTGGTTTATTTCACCATATATATATATACTATTTTACAAAAGTCCACAGAATAGATTAACTCGAGATTATAGGCAAATTGTTTGTAAATAAAATCTACTTAGTCCAATGATAATTCTAACTGAGCTACGGAGGCTCACGATAGAATGACTTCCCGAAATTCTAACCCAGTGAAGACTGCGATTCTCTCTACATAAGCACTGACACAGGGACGATAAAGTAGCATCTTTTTTATGTAGATACTACTCACAATTGGGTTTTGTTTCAGTAAATCCGAAAGCCTGGTTCTGGCATATATATATTTTTTGATATATGAAGAGAGAAAATATCGCTTGTTTCCACCGGGATTCGAACCAGGAACCTTTGGGTTACAGGCCCAACACTTTACCGACTGAGCTACGGAGGCTCACGATAAAATGACTCATAATAGTTTAGAAGAAAAACGGCCAAACTTAAAAAAAAGATCTGTTGACAGAGTGTCGTTAAACATGTATCATCAGGTGTATCTTAAGTCTGGTATAATGATTAATGAGGTATATCTTAAATACGGTAAAATGTAAACCTTGAGCTCGCATCACTAGCCAATAAGTCCTTTCTTTCTCATTGTATTAATTACTAGTTTATCTGTGTTGTGAGAATTAAATATGTTCATGTCTCTTAGTTAAAGAGTTGTGCCAGAAAATGTGAACATCAATAAATCTCACGTTTATCCCAACCAGAACAGTATAGTTAATAGGTATCTGTATAAAAAACTAATCTGTAGCCTTTATTAATTGAGACTATAATATTGGAATGTATCTGTGTAATATCTTAAACAAAAATATGATTCTTTAGGATCCTTGAGTAGGTGCCTTTACATAAAGAGAAATTGTCAATCTCTTATTGGGGAAAACAATGGGTTACATTCTGGATCCTCTGTGTCTCCTTGTGCAGAATGTTGGACGAGAAAAGAACCCAGGATTTCAACTCAAGTGGAAGAATACAATTTTTTTTCTCCCAATATTAAAAAAATATATATGAGTAAAATGTTGAGAGTATTTATAAAACAAATGAGGAGTCTAGTTTAGTGTCAAGTAGCCATCAACCTGGTGAAGTCTTGAGAATCGTTACTTACTTGCTTAAGAGGCATTTAAAATCTTTACTAACTTGTTATCGCTCTTAACCTTTGACCCCTGAAGGTTTGAAGTGTGTGTCGTCTCTAGTGGACCTCTCAATCGTTTTCCTCTCAGACAGCCACGCTCCACCAATGACCTTGAAATCTTCTCAAGGACATCAACTAATGGAGTGTTAAATAACATAAGATTTCGGTAAAGCATCATTTTATCCTATATTATATATTCATTACACAACTATGTTTCCTTCACTTATAGGCTTTTATATTTTTGTATCTGGAATACAAATTCACTATCTTTTGTTGCAACCTGAAATGTAATAAAATTGTATAAACATGGACCCTTCATAATGTACTAAAAACAATGACCGCCCGACCCCCCTGCCAAATCTTCAGTTGTAACCTGAAACAAATGTTATTTTAATTGTGGCTTTGTGTGACAGGAATGATCTTAGGTTAGGACTTGTGGAGTGTGCAAAGGTCACGTTACAAATATGTCATCAGATTGTAACGGTGAACATTTTAATGAGCTGTATTCACATAGTATGACCTTCAGATATTGAAACAAGATACATATAATACATTCCAAATTATAGTTTGCTTAATGAACTTTGCTTTAATAATGTTGCATATCAATTTATCTCTATCCAACGTACAGTACAGACTAGAACTAACTTAACCTTTAACACGACTGGAACAAAAACAAAAACTCGCCTAAGACCAAGCGCCAGTCCGCGCTCTGATGTGTCTCAGTTGCATTGAAATAAAAACAAAATCGCATCTATATGTTTTTGCAAACGCATGGTGGTGAAAGTAGGCACATACACTCTCAAGGCGTGATGCACCACATTTTATTTCATACGCGTCTACAGATATTTTTGACGCGATTTAGTAAGCCCTCTAATGTTCGGCTCGTGCCATGCTGGATGCGATCGGAAAGAAATGCGACGAGCTGATTTTTTTCGGTACAAGTGTCTACTTGTGATGTAGGCAAGTGTTGCTAGTTTCACAATTGCATCTGTCTTTAAAAGGAATGGCAGAGCAGACGCATGTGAGTTGCGCTAACCGGCGTCTAAATTATTTGCTGCATCAGAATTCGGTGAGTTTTAGGTGTGTCCAGACTTTAAGTTAGTTCTTGTCTGTACTGTACATACATTTAATCTGATATGTCAATTAAAACTGTAATTTTCTGGGTCTGTGAAACATTAGAATTCCCTTAACAAAGATCCGACGAGAACTGAAGATAATAGGGTTTTGTTTTTCTGTAAGCTAATCACAATCTATGCATGGTGAACACAAGGGATTACATGGTTTGTTGGTGGAAATAAGTCCACTGTCATCAGACCCATTTCAACATCTTTGTCAGAAACTGTAAGACAAATGTTCAATAATACATGGCTTCTTCCCGCGTTCTTATCACTAATATAGTACGGTTTATTATTGGCAATGTTTTAGGTATTTGTTTTATTGATATATATGGTATGGTATGTTATTTGCTTTGTTGTGCAGGTATTTGTTTTAAGACAAACGGAGCTAGCCTTGCCTATTTAGTCCGCCTTTTTAAATTCCTGACACAGTTTCAATGACGCTTATTGTTCTGTGAGGTTAATTTATGCAATTGTTATTTTTTGTCTACTGGTTAGTTTTGTTTCTGGTAACGGACTTGAGTGTGGAAATTTAAGTTAATTTACATATGTGTATTAGCTTTTCTTTGGCAGGTGTCACTTGTTGTTTTTTCATATCTTGCAGTTTGGTTATTTTTTTTTTAGAAAACATGCTACACTGTATACAAGACTTTAAAGTTGGATGAATATAAAATTAAAGTTTTATTATAAATATGTAGCCTATATTACTTAAGTCCATATGTGATCAAAGCCTCTTTAATGTATTGGTTTAATACAGAGAAAGGTGCGTAATGGACATCAGACTTAATCTGCTGGCCGATACACATTTTCCTCAGTGTAACCCATGCCCTGTAAATCAAAGGCCCAGAGTTTCAATGCCTGTGGAGAAATGCATATTTTTCTTCTTCTTCGATTGTTTGATTGATTGGTGTTTAATATCGTACTCAAGGGTATTTTATTTATGTGACAGCGGTGTACTCCAACAATAAATAGCCACACTAACACAAACCGTAAAATGTGAAGTGTTTTCCTGTTCCTGCAGTCTTAAGTAAAGACATCATGATGGAATCTCTGATGCAGGTACTTGGTGTCACTGAGATCTGGCTTCTGGTACGACAATCAAGGACAACCAATATGGTTTGCTATCGGCATCGATTGAGTACAAAATTCATGTGCGAAAGAAATGGAAGAATGTGTTATTTAAGTGAGATATGATTTGAACTAAAGTAGCCTTGGGCGAATGTCTGAGTGGACAATAACCCAGAGTTTTACATTTACGAGCACAATATGTCTATACAGCTCCGGGCTTGGCCAGATTCTATTGGGAAGGAAGAAGACTGGAGTGCTTTATAGCAAAAATGTCTTATGAAGCAGGAATTGCATAGCTATTCAGGCACGTTAATACATGTAAATAAAATAACAGAACTTCCTGTTGTCTATATAATAGTAGCTAAGGAAATTATGATATTTTGAAACAAAATTACTTGCTGTTAAATATGCTTTGGAAGGTAGTCCAACATTGTAACTGTGAATGTGAAAGGATAGTTGTTTTAGCTAGTTTAACAAAGTTGCCTCCCTTTGATGCTGAGTGTCTCAGTGAGTGTTATATATTGTATCTGTCAACTCATAGTATTTTGTTGCCTGGCTATCTAAAACAATATTTAACGTAGAGGTGGGAAATGGCTTGCACCAGCAGTGTACAACTTCCATAACGGTTGGATTTCTACATGATAAGGGATGAACAGTTTTCAGCCCAAACTCATGCTTTATTAGAATATTTTGTGTTTGCAGTACACAACCACCAGGGTGAGGATATTTGAAGCTAGCAGTAAACATTTTTAGATCATAAGACTCAGATGAAGACATAGATGAGAGTTCATCATATCAGAATGTCTTCTGTATTCTTTGAACCAGTGGCCTTGGCTATAATTTAAAATTTCTAGTCGTTTGAAAACTCTGTACAATTTCCTGTTGAACCATTACTCAAGGAAACTATTTGTAACTCTAATGTTGAGATAATGTCTGTAACTGAGGTAATTTGATGCCATTATGTAATTTGTGACAAATTCCGACACTCTTCAAGATTTAAGAGGTCCCAGTGTGGGTATTTAAAACTTGTTACGCCGGATGTAACAGTGGCTAAAGATTGGCCGATAATAAAAAATGGAATGTGGGTAAATCTACTGACAACACTGTGAGGAGATCCTTTCAAATTTGCTTCTTAAATGTACATGAGCAATCTGCAGAGATTTTACAATATTGTGCATCAAAATACTGTGCTGTTTGGTTGTTTTTTTTGTGTAGGTTTTCTTTTGTGATCATTTCTGTGTGTAAGTAGCACTGTTTTCTTTCCGGAGGAAATTTATGGCCTCCTGGTGGCAGATATTAAAACTGGCAGTTGTGAAACATTTGAGGGACTCTTTGAGTTAATAAGCTGTTTATATTATGTTTCATTTGGAGGAATTTTCAAGTTATTTCTGGTGTTAATTCTTACTTTGTGATGATAATGTCTTAAAAACATTTGTAAACTGTAATTGTTCTCAGGTTTTAACTGATATCAGTGTGACGAGGTGCCCAAAAACAATGTGATAGTGTAAGAGCTTCAGTCCGGATAAAGATTGATTAATTGGTGTTTTACGCCTTGCTCAAGAGTATTTTACTTATGTAAGGGCAGTGTAATTCCAACAGTAAACCGCAACAAAACTCAACACAAGAAGTGTTATATATAAATGCGCTGTTTGAAAATATTTTTCTCCACAGCTGTTAGCATGAATATACTTTAAACACTCCTGCCCTCAGTCAGAGGGCATGCAGTGAAACTTATGACTCAAAGTTTATACCAAAAGGTAGCTATCTCTTATTCGCTTTAAGTTTGGCATAAACAGGATACTGTGATAGTTGTGGGCAGTTGGAGGGAGCTTCGTGTTTCCCTGGTGCTCTCAGAGCTAAGGGGCAACAAGTGGCATCCTGTTATGTTCTGTGATTGTCTTGTATCTTGTTATTGCCAGTGGCATTGAGGGTGGTTTCCTTCACCCCATTGGGCTGGTACGCCGTCACATGGGTGAAATAACCTTAAGTACGGCGTAAAACCCCAATCACACTAACAAACTGTGATAACTGTTTGGGTCAGTGTATATATACTGTGACTGAGTGGGGTATCCAGCTGGGTGTCTTCAGTGCCAATTACATCGAGGTAGCAATTTATAGACATCCTGTCGTAAGGTAACCTCAATACATCTGTGTACTGGTAGACAATATGCTTAAAGAAAATATATATCTTTTTGAACAGATGAAAAACATTCCGTCATAATAAAGCATCTCTAAACTATTGAAGAATTAATTACCTGTTCCACATTTAATTATTATTATAAATTTCATTATTTAGCCGAATTTGGTACATAATCTAATGTGGTTAAGTTTCATTGTTTGATCTTTGAGTACTTTGGCTGTAACACCTTACCCCATTGTTACCTGTAACCAAGGCAATAAGTGTTATCAGAAGTCTATTAACTTGAAGTGTGCAACTCTCCTTTAATAGATAGGTTAACCGGCGTTGGGGACCAGTAAATAATAGTGACCTTGACCTCAGCCCTTGTCTTTTTTCTCAGTACGAAATGCTGGTCAGCTAGAGCTGATTGGTCAAAACCACAGACCTATATATAGGTCAGTGGTCAAAAGGTGCAAATTTGCAAACTCCGGCAAATAGAAAAAGATAACCTGTGAATGAAGTGACCATTTTGTACCCATGTTTAATTTAAGAGGGAGCTTGGCCCTAAATGCTGTGGACACTGTGGAGTTGCTCACTTCTAGTTAATAGACTTCTGGTGTTATGTCATTGAAACAAAGCAGAAAATACTGATGTGCTTCCGTTATTGTCTGTAGGACTGAGTTCCGCATAGAACAGACTTAAAGAACAAAAAAAAACAGTGTACACAAATTACAAATATCCTTTCGGGACCGAACAAAAACACCCTAGAAGATCTTCCCAAGCAGTTTTTTAATGTGTATTAAGATCTTTTAATTATGCTATAAGCTGCAATTAACAAAAGTCCAGTATTTTTACAATTTGCCCATACTACTGTATTAGTATAATATTTTCAAGTAACAAGTTATGTTAGTTTCTCATTTTTAACCATTTTTTGACATGCAAAGGAATAAACTTGAATGACATGCACATTTTTCTTTAATTTTATCAAATAAAACATTAAGTCTTTATTTTGATTCAGGCAATGGAAATTTTTCTATGAATAACACAACTTGTATATTAAGTTACATGAATCTGTGTAGATTTAGTTTCCAGTTTCCAACTAAAATTTTACCCCACAAAATCATAGATTAATTCACAGAAACATGTCTTACATGTCAAAGGAGTGATTTCAAATTTCTTTGAACTTGAACGACATATCTTTCATATCACTGATTAAGTTTGGTTTGACCCAATTACCTTTATTTTTTCCTACAGCCATCTGTGGAATATATTTTGTGTTATTTTTTAAATAAATTAATACCTTGAATGTAAAAACCCTAGTCAAATTGTTTCTGTCAAAATCACAAAAAGTTTTAATATCAACTGTATAAATTTTTAGCGGGCGGTTGGAGGGAGCTTCGTGTTGCCCTGGTGCTCTTGGAGCAGGCTGGCTGGATGTAAACCTTTTTTGTTAACAATCAATATCTCTAAAACTACTGAAGTTACATTCATCAAACTTATAAATTATAAGGATCAAGTTAGGTAGATGTGCCTTTTACAGATTCAATCAACCCACAGCCCCATTTACGCCTTTTGGGGGGAGGGGGAAGGGAAGTCATATACCCAGTACTGCATGGTTTTGTAAACACTCAATTTCTCAAAAACTACTGAAGTTACATTCATCAAACTTATAAATCATACTCATCAGGTTATGTTGATGGGTCTTTTACAGGTTTAATCAACCCACCGCTGGATTAACTCCTTCAAACTCTTGTTATACACAATAGATTTGTTAAAAAACTGAAGCCATATATGAAGTGAATCTAACATATTTGTATCTTTTTTATCATATTTGTATCACTTTGCAATGTTGGAACCCCTCAAAATTCCAACAGTAGAATGAACAGGCCCTCTGTTAGGTTGTGTGACCTTGAAATTGCACAAATCATACACTTCCAACAGTAAATTGAATAGTCGGGTTAACTGCATAGGGTTGTGTCCCTTTATGCAATTTGATGATCTGTTTTTAGCTCACATGAGCCGAAGGCTCAAGTGAGCTTATCCCATCTAAATCCGTCCGTCGTCGTTAGTCGTTCGACAGCGTAAACTTTTTACATTTTCGACTTCTTCTCAAGAACTACGTGGCCAAATTTGATCAATCTTGGTACAAATGATCAGTAGGGGAAGGGGATTCAGATTTGTTCATATGGACTCTTTGCGCCTCTTATTGGGGTCACACGGAGTCGAGAAAGGTCAAATTATGGTCAATCTTAAAAAATCTTCTTCTCCAAAAGTATAAA
>JAUELC010279868.1:0-10098 GCA_031471745.1 Cryptochiton stelleri
GTCGTTTTGATAATTGGTCAATGGATACTATGTAAGACAGGCCCCTGGTAGTGCATGAAACATCCTAGTAAAGTTTATTTTGAATCCTATAAATGAATTAAATGAAAAATTATAACCTAGCCCTAATCCACTTTTACATCCCAAATTAAGTCGACAACTCAAAGTGTTGAAGAGGTTGATGTGCCTGGAGTTCCGGTAGGTTAAAATACACAGATGGATAAGGATTTGAACTACTGTAGTTACAGTATCTTGTGACATAAGTTATATTTATTAAAGTACTTTTACACATACAGAGCAATACCTGTTTGTAAACAACATTGAAAAATGCACATTTGTGTAGAATGCATTTTGCTCTGTATAGTCTAAGCTACTTAACGTACAGGATAACAAGATACAGTAACTAAAGTTTACATTTTTAAAGACACAATTTCAGTCAGTCTGACAATATGGTTTGGTAATGGGAATTCAATCAATGGATTGGGTTTATTTGTTTACCTCCCTTTGAAAACTACTGATCGATGTCAACTTCTTCATTATATGGTTAACTACATCTGTCAGTGGTTCCTAAGGTGGCTTAGGGTGTAACAAATATTGTCTTTATTATATATATTTCCAGGCTTCTAGAGTGCACCAAATTGCTTTCTATTGTTCACTTGGTGTATAAATGTTTTTAAGTACCTCTACACTAAAAAAATACAAAACGTTTTACGTTTTATATTTTCTTTCCTATAAGTACATGAAACATGTACATGTGTGACTTGTTACATTTCAATGCAAATTTGTAAATAACAACACCAGTCTTTCGTGCATCCACTACTTTTACTATTATACTCCAAAAAACTCACAACCACCCCTGAAAAAAATGCAACTACACAACCATAGTTCAGGTTAAATTCTCAGTCGTTAAGATTTTGTTTGTGAGTTATTTTTCACTTTTTCCAAGGGTGCTCTGACACAAACTTTAGAAATTCAATTGGTTATGCTCAGGCTTAGTATTAATAATCATGATTGTATGTTTCAAGAAAAACATATTTAAGATTTGCAAGTTGCTAGTGTTGTTTTTAAGTTACCTAGTTTAAATATCCATTTATATGCTCTTGCCACAAGTAAGTATGTCTGTCCCACAACTCGTATACATGTATCATTTTAGGGGGTATGTATTTATTACTGCTATTGTAAACAAACACTGGGTATTTTATCTTCACTTGCACTTTTCTCGGGTACATATTTATTCATCTTATATTTTTTTTACACTTTACACATTAATGTATTGCACACAAACATTAAACAACATATGCAATTTTTTTTCTCTCTACATTTATTAAATATATTTAATTACAGTGTACATGTCTCTGATGATAATAATTGATTCATAACTCTGATTCAGTAACATTTGTTACAGGGATAGAACTATTTAAGGAATTACCGATAAAGGTTTTTCAAGTTACATGTGGCATAAAAACTGAGTTTGATAATCTGCACAAAATGTTACTATCTGTATTAAAGCCAGTGTTTGATTTTCTCCTAATATTACTTTATTCATGAACGATGTTTTGTTTATACATGTATGTGGGGGTTTTTTTTAAGGCAAGGGCCTATTGATAATTTATTTTCAGCCCTGTTTGTCAATTAGTTTTTGTTTTGTCAACAGCAAGATATTGGTTTTACATGGTTTTTGTTTAATACAAGTCTTGTAAAACTGTAATCTCAACATAAACTATAAATTCAATGTATGGTGTATCCTCAAATAGTAATACTGTAGTGTAGGCTGTGATATTAAATGTTCTGAGGCTGAGCCAATTAGTTTGTTTTTGTTGTTTATGAAGCCATAGAGAAGGAAAATAATATAATCTTATCTAGTCAAACAGGTAGGAAGTTTAACATTTGAGTGATATTTAAAAGGAGGCAAAAAGAAATAAAGAAGTCTTGTGTTAAATGAACATCTGTAGGCACATCTTTTTTTAAACTAAATAGCACCAATTTATGGTTCTGGGTAACATTTTTGATGCAAATTGTTTTTACTGCATTTACTTCTTTTTTTTTTACTTGTCTAAAAGGATCATACATGTATATTGTACCTATCAGCTTCAAATTAATCATATATGTTAATTCCGCATACTGAGTTGACAGTTTTCAACAAAACTATGGATACAATTTTTAACTACCGTTATATATATGTTTCCTGTTATATAATTTAATTTGTGAATTATATGTTTTTATTGTAGACAGCCTTTGTTGTGGATGAAGTTAGCAATATTATTAAAGAGGTAGGTGTTTGTGTTTTGCTATTTGATTCAGTTTTCTGTACGATATACACTTTCCAGCATGTCAGGGACTGGGGGGAGGTTCTAGTCATTAAATCGCCTAAACTAGTTAATAACATTACAATAAAATGGTATTTTTTCATAACAACTGGGTCAAACCCCATATTGGACTATGTCGGCTCAGTGGTTTAAACTTGCTTTTCTCTCTTGGAAGCCCAACACTTGCAAATGTCTGGGCAGAACCCTGATTATGGTCTGATAAATTTGGGATAGGAAACTGGAAAAGAAATTCAAGAAACTCCCTTGCATGTTCAACTATCTTTTAAACGAGATGACATGTATCTTGCTTACATCATATAATTAAGATATTAATCAAATCACTTAAATAAAGAAGTCAAATGATAATTTAACTGAATTGTAGTACGCTGTTTTATTTATTTTATTTTTATTTTAAATTATGATTGTTACCGTTTTTGAAACAGCAAATGTAGTGGAAAATGTTTTTGAAAAGACACTTAACAAATTGAGCTGTCCTTGTTTTCAAATGTTGCAAAGATATATAAAGTAAATTATATTATATCATTTTATAATCACATTTATTTTTCCTTCACAGTCAATAGAAGGTGCAATTGGTGGAAACGCTTATCAGCATAACAAAGTCAATCAGTGGACCTCCAATGTTGTGGAACAGTGTTTGAATCAACTGACAAAATTGGGCAAACCATTCAAATATATAGGTATTAACTTTTATACTTACATATATATACTCACTGAAACTTCATTTCCAAACAGAGGTTGGTTGAAGGGAGAGCTTTCTGTTTCCTGGTGCTCTCAGAACACGCAGATGATTTGTTAATGGTGTCTCACATTTTGAATTTGCACATGAGGGTCGAGCATTAGACATTCAAGATATCACTATATTGTTAAATTGGATTGGTTTTCATTTAAATGTAGCTGGCTTTTGGCTTACCAAAGTAACTGAAATATCAAACGTGTCACTGAATACCAGATGGATAGACGACTGAAAATAGTGAAGTAACCTTCAGTAGGGATAATAATTATCAAGCAAACACTATATTGTATATTTTCGTTTTAAAACCTTCAACCTGACTACACAGTGACTTGTTTGATGTCCCAAAAGACGTGTGCTGGCCTACACTTGTCTAGTTCATGTTTCTGGGATCGTGATACAGATGGTTAGTTTTTTGCTGGTCATTGTTAACCTGACCCACCTGGCCTTCGCTCTCTGGTGCTAAGCAAAAGCTGTACCGTTTTTCTTAGCTTGCTTATTCTATGCAGCTTTTTATGATTGAAGTGATATTTCTTGCAGTTTTTTGGGTATTATTTGGCCCAATTAAAACATTGGTTTGATAAATGCTAGTTACACCAAGGATCAGTCACATTGCTAATAATATTAATAGTCATTCAAGACTTGTCTTTTAAATTTGATGCTAGGTCATTCATCAAGTAGGTTTAACAGGACTCTTATAATGTTAATTTATCTTTCTGTGAGAATTGAATGTAGTACATACCTTAACTAATGTAAATGTGAGCTGTTATTGAGAGTAAGTGATCACTCCTCAAAATACAAACCCTAGTAATTGATTGTCTTGTATGTTAATTGTTATATGTATTGTTTGTTGCCAGTGTCACATGAGGGTGCAGGCAGTTGGTGGGAGCTTTGTGTTGCCCTGGTGCTCTCAGAGCTGAGGGGCAACAAGAAGCAGTTGTGGTGTTCTGTTATGTCCTGTGATTGTCTTGTATCTTGTCATTGTTTGTTGCCAGTGGCGTCAGAGGTGGTTTCCTTCACCCATTGGGCTGGCGCGCCGTCATATAAGTGAAATAACCTTAATTACGGCGCAAAACCCCAATCAAACAAACAAGCAACAAGAAGCAGTTGTGGCATCCTGTGATTGTCTTGTTTCTTGTAATTGTTTGTTGCCAGTGGCGTCAGGGGGTGGTTTTCTTCACCCATCGGGATGGCTCGCTGTCATTTAAGTGAAATAACCTTAAGAACGGCGTAAAACTTCAACCAAACAAACATACGACGGTGGTTTCCTTCATCCCTTGGATGGTAGTTGGAGGGAACTGCCTGTTGCCCTGGTGCTCTCAGAGCTACGCATTAGGGGGAAGTCCAACGACAAGCGGATCTGTTTTGTGACGTCCTGCACTGTAAATTTGCACACTTATATTATGTCTTGTAATTGTGTTGTCTTGTATTTGCTTGTTTCCAGTGGCGTCAAGGGTGGTTTCCTTTACCCATAATGCATTGTACTAGTACACCGTCATATGAGTGAAATAACCTTAACTACAGCTAGTAAACTATCCTTCATCCAGGCTACATATATATACGTGAAATAGCCTTTAGTATGGTGTAAAAACCAAAGCCAACAATATGTGCATAATGTAGTAATTTGTGTACATAGAACCTTCAAAACAAAATATGCACTACACAACCCTAAGTTCTAACAGCCTGGGTCTAAGAAATTAGTTTTCTTTCATATATAAATATATTATATGCATATGATGGGTAAGGGTCACAGCTGGCAGAGTGTATGCTCTCTGGATCACAATACTCAACTACAACCATAACCTATATGCAACAGTTTCTTCCCTTAGTTGGCAGATGTGCTCCTTCTATACAAAACTATACGATCTGGGGATTATAATGAGGAATGCTTTCACATGACCCTTTTATCTCATTGGAGGTGGTGGAAACCTACTTTCAGTTTGAACAATTCTAAAAAAAAACATGGACTATTTGGTTTATTTGATCAATTTTATTATTCTGTCATTTTGTTTTATCATATCACCAGTATGTTCTGTATGCCAGTTCTAATTGCTTACATGTAGCTTTACTGTGTGTCTCCTAACACTGGCTTCCTCTTTGCAGTGACGTGTGTGATAATGCAGAAGAATGGGGCAGGTCTTCACACAGCAAGCTCATGTTTCTGGGATAACTCAACTGATGGTGCGTTCTATTCTTACTTACAAAATAATACTTCTGTCAATAATTCACACCTTTGAATAAGCGTATAAATCGAACATAAAATAATATAATAAAATTTAAAGCTTGTGCAAAATAGTAAGTTAATTTGAATTATTTCACACTTTTCGGATGCAATTTCTTCCTTATTTTGTTTCTATTTTCAAAACATTTTAGTTTATTTTTAGAAATAAAAAGTTACGATATTTGTTAAAACACTATTTTTGTCTTTTGTGCATACTCGACAGTACTGTTAATACAGCTTCAGCTTGCTTTATCTTTTTTTCTCTGCGTATCCATTAACTGTGTGTGTTTGAATAAATGTGTTATTGAAACATGTTCTTAATTATACTTTAAAACTGATTATGGGTGGTTAAAATACAAAACTTTGCAATTAAACTAAATAAATATTGATAAAATCCTAAAATAGCATTATCTATTAATACAAATTAAAATTTAAGTTTTTTTTCCGTTAAAATCAATAGTTATAGAAAGGCATAAGGCATAAATTCTCTTTGGTTTTCGAATAATAAAAAGTGACATTTAAAAAAACAAAATACAAATAAACTGAAGTTAAATAAAGGAAAATTTAAATGCCCATCCAGACTGACCCACATTAGAACCCAAATAATTCCATCATCAGCGATCACTTATTAAAGTGATAACTATATGTATGGGAGACAAATTATCAGGCCAACAAAATCCATGGTTGGAAAATAGATCGCACCTGATTTTTTGAAAATGTACACGAACTTTTTACTCAATATTTTTGTAATAAATTCAACATTAAAAAAAATAAAAGGAAGCTCATAAATAAAGAATGAAACTGTTTCATGAAGTGTTAAGTAAAAAGTGTTATATGAGAAGAGGAAGAAGTCTCAGCTATTACGTAATATTTGTTTGACAATAGACAATGAAAGTGAATTGATCTTCTTTAAAAGCTGCACGTTGTTTGACAATCTAGGTTGTAATGACCAAACAAAACGATATGAATAGGTGCTACATGTAAGCCCTTTATCTTGCCAAGGAAGTGGGTTATTGGTGCATGCACACTAAGACATAAGATCGATAGTGGGATACTTCATTAAACGCTGATAATATAGGCAGCGGGGGACACCCATTTCTTCTCCTCAAAGGGGTATCCAGTGACTTCGTCCAATGACTAGATGAACACTAAACAGAAAGACTGGAATTATAACCATCTAGAGACATTAAATCATCACAGCAATACACATGTATATGCTATCAAGTGAGATTCAATTGGGTGACCAATTTGAAACATTCAGATTCCTAACAGAGATCACATTCCTCTCTTTTCACTTTAACGGTTGAGTAACTGGGTCATATAGCTCGACAAAACATCTTTCTTTGAATTACTGTATGAACATATTGTAACGGTAACAAGAACTGTTGTCTCAATGGCTCATCTTTATCGAGGTTTCTCTTTTGATGCTGACACGGTCTTTGAAATTGATCAATAGGTGAGCTGGCGGTTGGAGGGAGTTTCGTGTTGCCCTGATGCTCTCAAAGCTAAGGGGCAACAAGAAGCTGTTGTGGCGTCCTGTTTTGTCCTGTATCTTGTAATTGTTTGTTGCCAGTGGCGTCAGGGGTGGAATTGAAAGTCCCATGTAGCTTCAACGTATGCTTGAAGAATTGTCAGAATATTGTACTACCTGGAAACTTAATGTCAATATATCGAAAACAAAAATTGTGATTTTGGGCAGTGGACCAGCTGTAAGATCCTCATTATCCTTTAGATTAAAGCAAAACGACATAGAGATAGTGGACTCATATAAATATCTAGGAATAAATTTTCATAGAAAATAGACGTTTTTCAGCTACTGTTTAGGAAAAAACAAGCCAGGGAACAAAAACAATGTACGACATAATTAAAAAAAGCACGAAATTCTAAATTGCCTATTGATTGTATGTTAAAAATAATTCATAGTGAAGTACCAATTCTCACATATGGAGCTTTCACAATACTGATGCTATTGATGCTATTCAAATTAAATTTCTAAAATATATATTAAATTTATCCCGGTTTACTCCTGGTTATATGGTTTATGGAAAAACGGGACAGTTTCTTATAAATATTGTAGTCCAAAAACAGATAATAAGCTACTGGTGTGATATAATTTCATCAAATCAAAAATTATCTAGCATTTTATACCAACTTCATTTTAATAACAATTTGGTATCTCCATGGTGTAATAAGGTTAAAAATATCCTTGACGTATGTGGTTTGAGCAATATTTGTTTAACCCAGAGCTTCCCTAGTAAACAGTGGCTTATAAATTGTGTTGAACGGCGATTGAAATACCAGTTTATACAGACAAATCAAGGTAAAATGATGGAGTTTAAAAGGACGAAACTATACAAAATTCAAAACAACCCATCAATTTGAAAAATATCTGTTGTTAGAAAAATCTGTTTGCCAACCATTATTGAAATTTCGCACTTCTAATCATGGTTTGCCGGTAGAAACTGGTCGTTGTAATCGCGTACCTTATAATAATAGGTACAATGTGTGACAGAAATGTTGTTGGTGACGAGATTCATTATTTATTTCATTGCCCTTATTTTAGATCTCAGCGAATTTCAAATGTACCTCAACATACAGCCCGTACAGCTGATATGAATATCGGAAGAAAATTGAATGGACGGATAAATATCTCTGGAAAAGTCTCAATATTTATTAAGTATATTTGAAGTCAATTTAATGCAAATCGTCCGTGAAATTTTCACACAAACATGTTCTTGTCTTTATTATTACATATATGTATATGTAGCTCTTTTACCACTGCTGGTTGTCTTGAAAATAAAGTCTTTCATTCATTCATTAACTGGTTATTCACTTGGTCAGAGAAGGGACTTTACATAGCCGTCTCAGACACTGCTATAAGTTAACTACACCTCCTGGTCTCTCACTCATGAAAACAACATTCTCTACTTAACTAAGCTGTAATAATAAATTCGTCTTCATCAATACAAGTCTTTATAGAAGTCGTTTCTATGGCAGTTTATGAGATGTTATTTTATGATTAGAGCTCAGACAGCCACTCTTGTATTCTAAGACGAGGAAGCCTCCTTTTCATTACATTGTCTCGGAGTCCGTTTCATCTCATGTATATATTATCCTACTCTACTTAAACTATAACAATCTTGCCCGGCGAAGAACAAAATATCAAAGACCATGTTTACCGAGAATGATTTACTCAATATGCAGGCCTGAAACATGGTGGAAACTGTATAGACATGCCATCTCGTTTATGAGGACAAATAGAAGAGAATCTAAAAATCTTCCTGCGTTTATGGACTACTCTATTTTTTCAAAACGCTCAATCTGCATACAAGACTAGTGACTTACTAGAACACCCAAGACCAGTGACTTACTAGAACACCAAAGACCAGTGACTTACTAGAACACAAAAGACCAGTCACTTACTCGAACACCAAAGACCAGTCACTTACTCGAACACCAAAGACCAGTCACTTACCCGATCCCCAAAGACCAGTCACTTACTCGAACACCCAAGGCCAGTCACTTACTCGATCCCCAAAGGCCAGTGACTTTCTCGAACACCAAAGAACAGTGACTTACTCGGGCACCAAAGACCAACGAATTACACGGACGACCCGACTCCAATCATCGAATATAACTAACATATTACTTATACAGTCGTGTGTATCACGACTTATTTAATTAACTACGTCACAAAACTTAAGGTGGTCTCATTTTTATGGTTGATGAGTATATACCAAATATTTAAAAACAACACAAGCAGGCTTATTAAGAAAAGGATTGGGTAATGTTTTCACGACTCTACGAATTAAACTGCCTGGAAAGGATGCTCTAATCGGCCTGGAAATATTGACCCGGGTCTTAACCTTACTGATTAGAAATCGCTATGTTCCGCCTTCATTTATCAGTAGACTGGTGGTACATCCCTGACGTTGGATTGGTCTGATTTAGACCAGCATACAAAGGGTATACCGGAAACTGGAGAACTGGTCTGGTTTACAGACAACGAGAGGGGGCTTCACACAACCCTGATCACACATCCTTTACATGTCACCCATTATCAATCGGTTGATGTCAACACAAAACATCCGGAGTCTATAATCCTTACTTATCACCAAATACCAATCAATATGTTTGACCACAAAACAGTATGACCAGACACTTTAATGTAGACCAATCGATTACTAAAAATGACTTACGTTCGGTGGAGCTGTTTGTCTGGGTTGATGTATAATGACTCGGCGTCCTGGTAATCTCAATGGCATTTCAACCCAGAAGGGAAGGCTACATATCGAGTATATTTAAGACATATCATTTCATAAACGTTACCCTAGTTGTAAATTGTAATGTCACTTTTCGATCCTCAAAATACTACACATAATTACTTACCCGACGAACTGATTATAACATTGCAAATGTATCGTCTGAGGTATCTATAGAGGACAAACAAACTGTCTTAAATAAATATGAATACACCCCTTACTATTAACAACTCTTAACTCTCGAACTAACTTTGCAAACAAAGCTCAGTCATTGTCAATTTATAAAAGTCCAGGGCTGGGTTGTTCGAAAGATAAACCAGGGTTTACTGCGCGTAACTGTGATTTACTAATGACATATTCAACATGTCATAATCCACAGTGATCCAGTACTTTATAGTTTTATATCCTGCCGATGTCTCAACGATATGACCTGACGAAGTAAAATGGCTTAAATAGATAGGGAAAATATGATTGTCTGGTCTGTAGGCCGGTTGGCTGAGTGGTATAGGTGGCCGGTATTTACCGCTGGCGATTTGGTGCCTCATTCTGAGTGTCGTGGGT
>JAUELC010279879.1:0-10098 GCA_031471745.1 Cryptochiton stelleri
CCGCGTGATGAATTCATAGATACCCCACCTTTTGGGTTCTGTCAGGATGATGTTGGCTAGAACAGGGCTGAGGGATAAATCCATGGATACTAGATACCCCACCTTTTGGGTTCTGTAAGGATGATGTTGGCTACAACAGGACTGAGTGATGAATTCATAGATACCCCGCCTTGTGGGTTCTGTCAGGATGATGTTGCCTAGAACAGGGCTGAGTGATGAATACACCGTCTTAAGAGTTCTGTTACGGATGATGTTAGCTATAGAACTGAGTGATGAATCCATAGATGCTAGATACCCCGCCGTTTGGGTTCTGTCAAGGAGATGTTGGCTAGAACAGGCCCGAGTGATGAATCCATAGATACCTCGCCTTTTGGGTTCTGTCAGGATGATGTTGGCTAGAACAGGGCCGAGTGATGAATTCATAGATACCCCGCCTTTTGGGTTCTGTCAGGATGATGTTGGCTAGAACAGGCCGGAGTGATGAATCCATAGATACCCCGACTTTTGAGTTCTGTCAGGATGATGTTGGCTAGAACAGGCCCGAGTGATGAATCCATAGATACCCCG
Source organism: Cryptochiton stelleri (assembly GCA_031471745.1). Taxonomy (NCBI): domain Eukaryota; kingdom Metazoa; phylum Mollusca; class Polyplacophora; order Chitonida; family Mopaliidae; genus Cryptochiton; species Cryptochiton stelleri. Next base: position 568 of record JAUELC010279879.1, read on the forward strand.
CCTTTTGGGTTCTGTCAGGATGATGTTGGCTAGAACAGGACTGAGTGATGAATCCATACATACACCGTCATTCTGCTTTTGTCAAGGGTAATGTTAGCTAGAACAGGGCCAACTGATGATTCCATAGATCTTCTTTCGGGTTCTGTCAATGATGGCCTTAAACTGGCCAACCTAGAAATTATTTTCCAATGCTGCTCCGATACCGTATGATCCGGCGAATAAAAAGCAAACTAAGGTAGCAAGTATAATGCTTGTACTCAACCACAATCATGACACCTGAAAGACCCATACGGTATTACGGTATTATCCCAGAATTGGCCCGCTTTATTGACTTGTTTAGTCAGTTGAGTCACTGTGTACGTCACTGGACCGGTACAGTATGGGGAACGTGACAGTGGGTATTCAACTGTCGTCTGCTTTCAATACCGCCACATCGCACCTACAGAAACAGCAAATTGTTAAGTTGCTTGAGTCATGTTCAATATTTTGTCCAGCTCAGTACATCTTCATGATATTTCATGAATGAAAGGCCTGGTTAGCTCGCAAGTTTTCTAATTTTATCTGATGAACACTTTTTCCATAAAGTATAGCTAAGAGCGTCACCAGTTACGATAGGATTGCTCAAAACTTTATCAACCGCTTTACAGTTCATGGAGTTTCTTACTGTTTTATTCCTCGATATTATGTTACTGTAGTTGCATATTGGCGGTCAATACTTGTTCTTACAGTGCGCCACTATTTTCTCATCTATGATCACCCTTGATGGTGGCATGATGTATAGCCACGATATCCATCAACAAGCATTAGCTATCTTCTATATATCTGTTTTAGGAGCCGTCGATTCTAAGAGGAAATAATATAATGGTCTGGCTGAGGAATTAACCCTGTTGACAGGAGTGGTACCTGCACGGGAAAACAGGCTGCAAGAACACAGATAGAAGCGTGTAGAGAAAATGGCACCAACTGCAGCTGCTGTTTTACCGTTTATTATAAGTCTTTTTCGATTTTATTTCTTTGTCCAACTGATGCAAACCAATATAATTTTTATTCCACTCATTCTGCTTTCGTTTTCTTTCATAGAAGCATGTATCTGTCTCATTTAGATATTATATCATAAGCGCTGTCCATAATGCTGAATTGAACATAAAACCATGCATGTCAGTATTGTGTTATGTTTGTTAAGGGTGTTTGATTTGATGTAAAGATTTTACTTTCTACACTGGCACATTTTAACAGACCGACCGCAGTTGATCCAACATTGACCCGGCACTGGTCCAGAATAGACAGGGATGCCCTGGCCCGATAGTAAAATAACTAGAACAGGCCCTTGAGTGACCCATTTTTAATTCTGTAAATGACAATGTCGGTTCAGTACAGGCGAAATAAACGATTTATTAGTGGTCCACAAGTGGACCAAATATCGGACAGACACTGGCCCAGAATTGGATCCATCCATACAGATCCAACCTACGTAACCGGTCCGGTACTGGTTCGTTTCCGGTCCTGTACTGACGAATTGAAATAGACCAATTGATGCCGATGAGCAAATGGTATTGAGCCAGGACTGGGGGCGATTCAAACAGTATCTGGCCAGTTTCCATAATGTTTACTGGGACGCATGGTGGAATAATATCTGTGGTATATTTTAAAAAGAAGAGAGTAGACAGTTGACAATTTGTTCGTAGAGGAATAACGGTATTCATAACATACACATGTCAACGATCTGTGTGACGAGTGGGAGTTTTATATGCGATGCATTCTGGGTTGGGTTGTTTTTGTTGTTACTCACGATATACTTTGTTATACAACTGTTTATGATTAAATGTAATTTCATGAGTTTGTTGTGAAATGCTCTGATCAATGCGATATTTATTCGCTTTGGTTCGTTATCGATGAATTTAAGCTAAACGGTTTTAACAGATTGCAACTGTTAACTTAACGGAATATTTAGCTAACAGAGTGTCACTAATGACTTAACGGAAGATTTCAGCTAACCGGTTGTAACATACAGTACAGACTAGAACTACCTTAGCGTCTGGACGCACCTAAAGCGCACCGAATTCTGAAACAGCTAATAATTTAAGCGCCGGTCAGCGCGACTCACATGCGGCATGAAACTAGCAAAAGCGCCTACTCTACATGTAGGAGTAATATACTTTTCGTCAGACGCGTTTTCAAAAACGTCTAGATGCGATTTTGTTTTTATTTCAACGCGATTGACACGTCAGAGCGCGGACTGGCGCGATTCGTGTTTCGTCTTAGGCGAGTTTTTGTTTTTGTTCCAGTCGCGTTAACGGTTAAGTTAGTTCTAGTTTGTACTCTATTGTCACTATTGACGAAGCGGAACGTTTCAGCTAACAGATTGTTACCAATGACTTAACGGAAGATTTCAGCTAACCGGTTGTAACATACAGTACAGACTAGTACTACCGTAGCGTCTGGACGAACCTAATGCGCACCGAATTTTGACGCAGCAAATAATTTAAGCGCCGGTCAGCGCGACTCACATAATTTCAACTCGACTGACACGCGTCAGAGCGCGGACTGGCGCGATTCGTGTTTCGCCTTAGGCGAGTTTTTGTTATTTTTCTAGTCGCATTAACGGTTAAGTCAGTTCTAGTTTGTACTGTATTGTCACTATTGACGAAGCCGAACATTTCAGCTAACAGATTGTTACTAATGTCTTAACGGAAGATTCCAGCTAACCGGTTTTAACAGATTATCACTATTGACGAAGCGGATGATTTCAGCTACCCCGTTTTAACAGATTGTCACTATTGACGTAACAGCAGATTTCAGCTAACCTGTTTTAACAGATTGTGGCTATTAGCGTAACAGGACATTTCATATTGAGGTTGAAGATTTCCGCTGACCGGTTTTAACAGTTTGTGGCTATTGAGATATATGTAACAGAATATTTTCAGCTTGTCGCTATTGAGGTAGAAGAAGATTTCCGCTAACCGATTTTAACAGTTTGTCACTATTACTGTAACAGCAGATTTCAGCTAACCTGATTAAACAGATTGTCGCTATTAACGTAACAGTAGATTTTAGCTAACTGGTTTTAACAGATCGTCACTATTAACGTTACAGTAGATTTCAGCTAACCGGTTTTAACAGATTGTCACTTTTTACGTTACAGTAGATTTCAGCCAATTGGTTTTAACATATCGTCACTGTTAACGTTACAGTAGATATTTAGCTAACTAGTTTTAACAGATTTTCGCTATTAACGTAACAGTAGATTTCAGCTAATCGATTTTAACAGATTGTCACTATGAACGTAACAGTAGATTTCAGCTAACCGGTTTTAACAGATTGTCACTTTTTACGTAACAGTAGATTTAAGCTAACTCGTTATAACAGAGCATCACTACTAACTTTACAGTAGATATTTAGCTAACCAGTTTTAACAGGTTGTCGCTATTAACGTAACAGTAGATTTCAGCTAACCGGTTTTAACAGATTGTCACTATTTACGTAACAGTAGATTTAAGTTAATTAGTTTTAACAGATCGTCGCTATTAACGTAACAGTAGATTTCAGCTAACCGGTTTTAACAGATTGTCACTATTTACATAACAGTAGATTTAAGCTAACTGGTTATAACAGATCATCACTATTAACGTTACAGTATATATTTAGCTAACCAGTTTTAACAGATTGTCGCTATTAACGTAATAGTAGATTTCAGCTAACCGGTTATCACAGATTGTCACTATTAACGTTACAGTATATATTTAGCTAACCAGTTTTAATAGATTGTCGCTATTAACGTAATAGTAGATTTCAGCTAACCGGTTATCACAGATTGTCACTATTTACGTAACTGAAGCAAAATTATCGAACACTTAATTGCAACATGCTCCTATTAAGCGGATGGCCTACATAATCTTCACCCTAGAAATGGCATTTCGGGAGAAGACATAAAAAAACAAACTTATTTTGTCAGTATCTATAAATAAATCGACCACAAAAGCTCATTGGATGATACTATTTTATTGATGTGTATTGTACTGATCAGTTGTATAAGAACATACCTTTGATAACTTTGTTTGTTTGTTTGGTTTGAATAGCGCAACCTTTGATAACTACCCCCTGGTCGTGTTGTATATGGAATCTATACCGTGCTAAGGTGCTGACTTCGATATTTGTATACGCTATGCGGAATACGTAACGTTCTTTTATTGTCCCATTATTATAACCCTGTATATATGTACATAATATATAGACAACATTTTCTGCTCACGTGAAAAAAGTAAAAAGGAGTAATCGTGTATTGCATACATTATTCGGGCACAGTGTATGACACACTCGTCAAAGGAGGTAAGCAATGTACCATCAATACTAGTCCAGGAAAAGGTGTAGACCCTGTATAATACAAGGACAGACTAAATTATATGATGTGGATCTATCATAAATATGTAAACCATATCGGTTTTCTTTAAAACCACACACTTAGGGTATGTATCACATAAAGCATCACATTATGCAAACATCACATAATTATGATTTTTCAACAAATTCTGATTGCCGGGATTTTAACAAGTTTTGATGTTTGTGCGTGATTTAAAACAGTCAGTAGTCAACGAACACGAGGCTTGTACGAGCCAGGAGAAAGCCTGCCTTTCTCATAAATTGATTTAAATTATAATTGTCTTCAAACAAGATGCTTCAAATGCCTACTGATTTTCTTACCAGGTTATTTCTACCCAACGGAAGACGGTCTGTCAGTTATGTTCTTGTTCTTGATCTTCCTGTTAGCACGAACTAAACTATATTTAAAGCCATTCTTCTCTGGCAATAACATTGGAACTTCATGAACTCCCAGAAGATATAGTATATGTGGACCAAGAGATAAACGGAAACCAATGGGTAAAGTGACACATAAGAACTAATAATTATTGGAATTTCCCGAAATTTTTATATTTGGACCCTGAAAAAGCCCAATTAACAGTTAGAACCACAAAAAGTTATGTTCATAAATACATTGTTAATTTGGCTCAAACTAACTAGACGTCTTACTACAACGTCGTCGATAAAACACTGAAAATCACTAAACGTGGCATATATTATCTTTGGATCAATGTAGCGAATAATGGAAATTCCAATAATTATTAGTTCTTATGTGTCACCTAAGAACAACACTTATTTTGAAATCTGAGGTTTTAAGTCCCTTTGTTCCCATTAATGCAAATGCCATTTATTTAAACTTCTGTCTAAATTATAATAAATCAACAATGACCTACCTCTGAAACGTTAAAAGTAGATGCAACCGAATGAAAAGTCATTCTGGATGTAGGCTGCATAACGTTAAATTGCCCCTTGCTTGTATTTCTGTGAAGCTGGCTACCTTCCTGATTATTAAGGATAGAGACACATCACCCGAAATTTTATATTTGGACCCTGAAAAAGCCCAATTAACAGTTAGAACCACTATTGGGCCACAATTTGAAAATGATTGTTTAGATAAACCTATATAATTAGAAGAACTAATTGAACCTATACTGCTCTGTCAAAAATAATCATGATTGCTTGAATCGTGGTATACATTGAATCAAAGTTACATTTATCTGTTTATGGGGTTTGTGCTTTAGAATACGCATAGCTCTATTAGGCAGATTTCTATCGTTTCATTGTCATTCCACTGTGATGTGTCTCTATCCTTAATAATCAGGAAGGTAGCCAGCTTCACAGAAATAAAAGCAAGGGGTAATTTAACGTTATGCAGCCTACATCCAGTACTAGATGGAAACATCTAACAGGCAAAGAGACATTTGTTGTCGAAAAATGCTTCGAATAATGTCATCAACTAAAAAATACTTACTTATAGAATTAACTGATTGACTGACTAAATCATTGCTTAATACAGTGTTTACAATAAAGATGTACTAATTACCGTAATCATTCATTTTCAGTGAAAGAAAACAGTGACAATACGATAGGATAACATAATAAACTTAAACAACCATTGTTTATATGAGCCATTTTGCCCTTCATATGGTTACCCCTCTTTTTCCAGGATTAGTCCGAAAATATATTTTTGTGTTTCGACGACCCCGCTGTGCAAGGGCTAATAAAACATGGACATCTTTTCAAAGACCAATGAGCACACACAAATGGAACCTTCGGGTAATGGTACCACAGTGTATGCACATGTCACAAACGTTTATTCCAGCCTGCACCTTAAAGTAATTATAAGGAATACTGAAGGTAAACAAAAGGGTTTCATTTTGTCTTCAACAATAAGGCAGCTTACGATGACATTAAATAGTCTTAAATACAGCAAGGTAGTGCGAATAAACCCATTAATAAAGAGGCCAAACATAAAGACCAGAAAATAATAAATAATGCAATGTCGTGAACCCCATCTGAAATGATATGAGTATATATTGTGTAACACTGTATTTATATTGCATTGTTGTCTTTAGAAATACAAATTATATATTTGAAACGTAGAGATTTGACTTGATTTGATTTATTTCAATCCAAATTAAATCTTTTTTTTTTTAATATATAATTTGTGGCTTTGATTTGAAGCAGAAATCAAGGTTACAAATTATATATTTGAAAAGTAAACATGTCATTTGATTTGGATTTAAATAAACCAAATAAAATAAAATCTCTACTTTTCAAATATATAATTTGTAACCTTGATTTGAAGCAAAAATCAAGGTTACAAATTATGTATTTGAAAAGTAAAGATGTCATTTGATTTGGATTGAAAAAAAACTAAATCAAATCTTTACTTTCCAAATATATAATTTGTTACCTTGATTTCAGCTTCAACAGCTATCAAGAGCGATACATTCTGTCAGCACCTTCTTCTCGGGTTTCCTATTCTGCTACTGAAGACTCGTTCGGTGACCACATTCGACGGTGAAATTATTGGAGATTGGAGTGGCAGATTTATCACAGGTAACCTCCTATCGACAATATCACTAATCATACCATTGGGGAGGAAGGTAGAGGGCGTCAGTCAATAGAGCTATTTATTAAACCAGGACATTAAGCAGTCAAACGCCGTGTATATTATTAGTAAAGAAACCCGATAATCGTACATTTATAAAGAAGTATGATTGAGAGATATTTCGGATTGTCTTTACCAGACCGTATCAAAGTTTTACATTAGAAACACTTAGTGCCAACCGATCGCTGCTTTTTTAATTTAGGGAACAGATGTTGAGGTATTGGCTCGCACCGATAAACACAGATGATGATATTAATTATGTGGGCGCAACTGTTACCAACTCTTTTCTCTTAGCACGCGAACCATTTTATCACGGTCAGCGAAATATTTTATCTTTTCATATGACCATATCGATAGCAGTTCACGTCTAGTCAGTCTGCAGCCATGTACCTCCAGCTAAAACTTCTTCTCAATGTATATGTAAGATGCTGGTTCTTACATTCATTTGGATCAGAACGATATACCGAAAAATGCATGCCATATTATCTGTCTACATTTGAACAATTTCTTTCTTCCACGAGCAGCCCTCAGATTGAGGACAGCGTGTTCCGGGCGTACTCGTGCGGTCTTTACGTAGCACTAGAGGACTCGTGCGGTCTTTACGTAGCACTAGAGGACTCGTGCGGTCTTTACGTAGCACGAGAGGACTAGCACGAGAAGACTCGTGCGGTCTTTAGGTAGCACTAGAGGACTCGTTCGGTCTTTACGTAGCATTAGAGGAACGTTATATAATAAAGCTACGCTCCTGAAGCAGCGTCTATTTACATTATAGACACTTTTGTTTCGGCTGGACAGGAGATGTTCCCATACATAGATGGCCACTGTTCACTATCCAATTGATACCCTGTATAAGCCGTTTCTGGTCTGAATCTTCATACCAACACTGATTGGCTCACGAGAACGTTATTTCACAGATGGAAAATTAAGATACCTCAACCGAACGCTCCTGAAGCAGCGGTTTCTTTGATGTCAAACTAACTTGAATCAATCGCTGCTAAAGGAAGACGTATTTGCGGGAAATGACCACCAGAGGGAGCTCTTTTCGTTTTCAGATTCCTCACACTTACTCTGATTGGCTACCGAGAAATTACGTCCCTATCAACAAGTTGAGAAAAATACACTAGTACAGTCATTATAACTAGGTCACGCCAAAGCCGGGCTCGGTATATACACAAACGTAGCTCCATAAGGTACAATGCTAAGAACACCTTAACATAAGTCCTCTAAAAGTAATGTTTTACATCTTTGTTATAAACATTGTAGAAGTCTTTTTTTCTGGTCTTTTTTATGGTCACAATTATTTGCCTTGAAAACTATTTGTCTTTAAGGCAATAACAAGCCCAGTGAGGCCGATATATAGTTTTGTCCTATAGTTGTAAAGTTGAGAGATCGAGTTCCTGTAAACACACACTTAAGAAATCGCATTTAATACAATACAGTTTAAAATGTTAATTGTGGAGCCTTTAACATTTCAAATTTAGTCTTTATTTTAATTTTGATTAAACAGGATGTTAAAATAGAACTAGTCAAGAGCAGAGGGATGATTTGTCTTACTCTGTCTATTTAAATGTGATGAAGTCCATGTATATGTAACATGCAAATATTTAAACCCTTTTTTTTATTTTAAGTTTAGATTTAATGTTTATTTGTGATTAGGCCCAGCTCACTTCTGAAATTATATTGTGATCAAAACGTTACACAAAAGCGCTATCCATTATATGTCAGTTATGATAAAGCTAGTTATTGTTATTCATCCAATTTTTTGGTGTGTTTTCATGAAGTATCAAAAGGACAAAATAAGATAAGTGAATAGTCATTGCTTTTTATCATTAACTAACACTATGTAATGACAGCATTTTTTTAAAAAATATGGACACATGAATAAGCATCAAAGGTTACAATCAAGGCCTAATTAAACTTAGTGACAGTTGGTCATTCTCCTATTGATATTTAATAATTTGTTTTATAATTTGCCAGCAAATATAAAGGAAATATTAAAAATCGATAGGAGAGTCACCAACTGTCACTAAATTAAACTATGATATGATGAGTTCCAATTATGTACAATTCCGCATAGTTCTATTGTAAATTGTACATTGGTACTCATCAAATCACTTTCGCCGGTTTGTTTATATACCAAGCCTCGCTTTTGGTGTGACCTACTCCAAAAACTGTTTAGGCCTACCCCAATCTACGATAGAATCTATCCTACTTCCTACGTCGAGATAACGACTAAGATATATCCAGGCCATCTTGTTTAGCACTACTTTCAAATGCTGATCACGTGAAGCGATCATGTGGCTAACCAAATCATGTGACTCTTTTATAGTGGTAGGTCGTACGAAATTTTGTGAAAGTGGCCCCAGTACCGTACTGCCACCAGCATTTGTATTTTAGTAAGCTTATAAGCCTACCATTTTCAGTTTAAGCTACATGCAACTGGCACATAGAATCTAACAAACCAACCACCCTCCACAATAAATGATATTTATGGATTAGCTTAAAAATAGTGAGCACTACTCTAGTAGTCTATAGACCTACATGTAGTCTCATAATGTAAA
>JAUELC010279912.1:0-10095 GCA_031471745.1 Cryptochiton stelleri
ATTCTATGCCGGTACGCGACTATTTCCTTACTACTGTGGCATTGACCCAATATAAATAATATAAATACATAATATTATGAAAATTAACCGGTTGAAATCAATTTCGGGGCAGGTAGAAATCAATTTCGGCGCGGGTGGAAATCAATTTCGGGCCTGGAGCTGATTAATTTCGGGGCGGATAGAAATTTAAACAAAAGAAAATAAAAATATGAAAAAATAACATGTCCCCTATGAGCTGCCGTACAAATGTATCGTGTTGTTCGCCATCTTTAAATACAAACGCGTTCGAGTGGAACCCCTACTCCACATTCGCAGTTATGTTCATACGTCAATGACGTCACACTTCGTTCGGACACCGCCTACTACTCGAGAGTACCAATCGAACTCGGCCTAAGAGGTTCATCGACGCAATAATACTACCAAAAAATGCGTTATGTTAATCGCCGGATATTTTGCCCAAGTACTTCGCGGATTCATACAAATAAACCTGTTGCAATCCAACGCGCTTTTAAGCTTAAATCACATTTAAAAATAAAGCTTTTCCTTTTTTTTCGCCTACAACTACAAATCAAACATAGTGGTTTGTGGGTATAATTTTAGTTTAATGTAGATCGGATGATGTCATCTACTTACACAAAAACAACAAATGTCGAAGTATATTTACAGGAGTTATTTCCCATCCCCAAAATGACTTGCAATAGTGCCGAGATTAGTTTCACGAAGAGATATGGTTGTGGAAGGCCGAGATTAGTTTCACGAAGGGAAATGGTTGAGGAAGGCCGACATGAGAATATGGCTTGCTTGTAATGACTTTCCATTTCTCAATATCTTAGAGTTAAAGTGTCGACGTAAGTGAGAAAGATTGCATTATCTATGGTGAGAATGACCCCTCGTCCCCTCTCAGAAAGTTATTTTATGGCCAAGTTTTTGTTGTTGTTGACAAAGTGATGTTTTATCCTAGGATCGCAAATTTAGATTTAATTAAATAAAACAAAAACTTATGAAATTATGTTCGAAATAATTAAATATTCAGGCATCTGAACATTAACATTCGAGCTGTTGTCCCTATCTCATTCCTTATAAATCCACAGAAACGGCTAGATGTCAGCCGTTTAATTTGATTCTTATTTCAGAGTTTTTACGTCCGTTGAAAATTATATGTTCAATTTAATTTTTATTAAAAAAAAAGAATGTGTGTATATATACAAATTTGTCTCTATTCGTTGATAAAATAAATGTCTATATATAGCAAATTTGTCTCTCTTCATTTATAACAAAAAATATATAGCCCTAAATAATAAATGTACTTATTTTCATGTAGCCTAACAACAAGTAAAATGACATGGCGTCACAAAGAAATTTATGTCGCGTCGTAATAGATATTCATTCTTTAGCATCGGACCCAACTGACCGCTAAGTTAATAGAACTTTGAACAACCGACCCCAGCCCAAGGGCTGGATGTTGCATTAACAATTGTTTGTTAAAAAAAGGAACCACCACAAAGCGTTGATGTTTCAATAAAAAAATATCTAAATGAGCTAAATTAAGCGTTTTCCCTGTGACCAGAAACTTACGAACACTAGACGAAGGGAAATGAGTTATGGTATCGATCGAATAGTTTCATTTGAAAGGTTGTTAACATACGACTTTCGCCGGCTCTGACTTTCGCGCAAAATCATGTGTAAAACACACAGAAATCATTACCCTGTGAAAAAAGTTCTACAGTATTATAGGTCTAATACTTTATCCCTTTGAAGATTTATTTTATTTCCGAAATCTGGCGCCGCCACTGAGGGGCAGCATGAAGGCGGTCTGTATGTGGCGTCCTGGTATGTCCTGTGATAGTCTTGTATCTTGTCATTGGTTTTTGCCAGTGGCTTCGGGGGTGGTTTCCTTCAACCATTTGGCTGGTACGCCGTCGTATGAGTGAAATAACCTAAAGTACATCGTGACACCCGAATCAAACAAGCAAACAAACAAACGGAGTAGACTATCATAGAATTAGGTCATTAACCTATAATTGGATGTCCAGGATGAATAAAGTGTGCCTGCAAAATACGTTTTCAGTCAGTTGTTTATAAAAGTTCAAGACTGAGGTTTCATGTATTGATTTTAATTTGTAACTGGAGAAATATCTCGTATTAATAAAATTATTGTTATTGTACACGGTCATAGATGGTGATTTATTTAGCGAATATTTGCTCCTTAACACTAGAGAGCCCTAGAATTAGAAACAGGAATTAAGCTCCCATCAAGAACCCGCGTCGCAAAATATTCAGAAAATAAAGACGACGCAAAACATTGAGGGAAAAAAGGACGACACAAATCATCGAGGAAACAAACACGACACAAAACGTCAAGGAAACAAAGACGACACAAAACATTGAGGAAACAAACACGACACAAAACATTAAAGAAACAAACATGACACAAAACATTGAGGTAACAGAGACGACACGAAACATTGAGGAAACAAACACGACACAAAACATTGTGGAAACAAAACACGACACAAAACATTGAGGAAACTAAGACGACCCAAAACAGTAAGGATTTTGTTTGTTTGATTGGGGTTTTACGCCGTACTTAAGGTTATTTCACTTATATGACGGCGTGACAGCCCAATGGGTGAAGGAAACCACCCCCGCCGCCACTGGCAACAAACAATGACAAGATACAAGACAATTACAGGACAAAACAGGACGCCATAACGGCTTCTTGTTGCCCCTTAGCTCTGCGAGACCCAGGGCAACACGAAGCTCCCACCAACCACCCGCGTTGAAATTTGGACCCAACTGGATACCCTCTAACTGTTTCAACTAAATTTGGCTTTATAATGATGCAATAATTAAAGCAAATTACAATGATGAATTTGAGTGTTGAAATTCAGCATGGAGATGAAATGCTCAGTTTTTTTCAGTTCTACATAAGCAGTCAAAATAAAGGCCACCTAGAGTCCTAATGTATGATGGCTCAAAATATGTGAGACTTGCACTTGGGTCGATCTGATCCAAAGTTCTTTATCTATAAATGATCATACAGTCTGAATTGTGCCTGCTTAACAATATGTGACAGATGGTACAGTATGTGGTATGGTTGGAATTTATCAACCATCTGTTAAGTATACCCCAGGGGGACAGTTTCACCAAGTTGATGCACTATTGCTCAGAATATGTGACACCTCGGCAAATCTGATCCAACGTTCTTTATTCATTATAACACCTTGATGGATTTCCCTCAAAATCATTGTTAATTAATTCACCTACTTCACGTTGAATACTAGATGGACCAGTAATGAGAAGGCCAGTGTTAATGCTGAAGTGAATAAAATCCCTGATACCAACCAAACTTGTAATGTATTCTTCCTGACAACATTAACCATACAAAAATATACTAGAATGGAACACAGATATCAATTATAGTGAAACAATTCTGATTGATTGATTGAATTGATTGATCAAACAAAGGTCCCAGGTATGATCACTGGAGGATGTACGCACATTTTTTATTTCTTAACATATATTTTTCCAAAGATAAATCATATTGGCTCATGGATGCAGATGAATTAACAACTGATGAATCATCTAATGTTCTAGATAAACTCTAAGAGACAAGTTTTGAATCCATCTTAGTCTCTTGAGAGAAGACAACAACTATTTACATATTTGCAGGATATAGAACATATTACAAACATACAAGAGTCTAAATAGACATGTAAAAGTTACTCGCTACTCTCAGAAAACAGTGATAATAGAGAAAAATTCAACACGGGTTCAATGTGAGCTGGGAAACAAGAATGATCCCAATAACAGTACCAACTAAAACCAATATGAGAATTCCTATCAACAACAATTGGTGAAGTTACTCAGGGAGGGGGGAACTCCCAGTAACTGGAATATTTACAGTCAGGATAGTGGTACCTGGCTTTTCTACAAGTGTGAACTGATACAAATTGGTCCCAGGAGTGAATAAACATTACAGCTGTGAACAGTTCTTATCTTCTGACACCCTATCATACAGAGAATACACTTGAACAGTAGAGTAAATACCCCAGGAAGAGAGGATATAACCACGCATTTGTACAATGTAGCTATGGGCGATATGGGAAGGAGGTGTACAAATGTAAGTAACAGTAATTTGTAAGTTTGTGAACAGTGCATATTTTCTGACACTCCATCATACATGTTGTACAAGAGGATACAATTCTATACAAGATACAATTCATCAATATTTCAAGATCATGGATGCCATTCAAACAGACAACAGAGCTTTGTGTTCATTTTAGGTGAAAAGACAAAAGTTCCTGCTGCAGATATGGAAATTCAGGCTTTGTACAAGCGACATTCAGAAATGGAATAGTTGTAAAACGATGAGAAACATTGCAGTGGAGGAGTGAACAATTTGTTGAAAGGTTAGGTACATGTACCTCAGGGCTACTGGAATATAATTGCGCCTTTCACTGCAGACAGGGCTCGAAAAAATGTGGTTTGTTTGTTTGATTGGGGTTTTACGCCGTACTTAAGGTTATTTAACTTATATGACGGCGCGCCAGCCCAATGGGTGAAGAAAACCACCCTCGACGCCACTGGCAACAAACAATGACAAGATACAAGACAAGCACAGGACATAACAGGACGCCACAAAGAGATCAACTTCGAGTTGCCCCTTAATTAGCTCTGAGAGCACCAGGGCAACACGAAGCTCCCTCCAACCGCCCGCCGAAAAAATGTGGAACTTGGAAACTAGGTTCCCAATCACTTTTACCGTTGGCGATCAATTACGAGCAAGCAAAAAAAAAGCTTGCCATGGTGATGGAACGTTTGTCACAGGATAGCCAAACCTAAGAGATCGTCTGGTCAATCCATTTTCTGAGATCAGTCAGTCAAAAATATTATTGTTTTGCATAGAAGATCACAGATTGTATTCCTTGGTGGGGGGTATCATGTTTGTATTTCTGAATGTAGGCAGAAGTTTGTTTGTTTCCTTGGGGTTTAAGACGGAATATAAGGCTATTTCACTTATATGACAGCCTGCCAGCCCAATGGGTGAAGGAAACAACCCTCGACGACACTGGAAAAAAAACAATGACAAGATACAAGATAAAGACAATACATAGTACATGGCGCAATCAGACAAAGTGTGCAAATTAACGGTGCTGGACATTACAAAACATATCAGCTTACTGCTGCCCCATAGCTAAATGTAGTAGGCATGAGTCTATAGGAAGTAATGAAAGATCTTTCCAGTAACCAGCAACTCAGGCTGTGGGCCTACATTAGGGTCCAGTAATATTCTTGAAAATTTAACTTAGTGTGACTCTATAAGTTTAAAAAAAGTTTGTGTTAGGGTTTATGCAGGTATTAACAATAGGTTAGTGGAGAATTAAACTATAATTTATCTGAGATTTTAAAGTAGTTTAGAGAGAAAAAATTCACAAGCCTGAAACTCAGCTGAACTACAACAACAACAACACGGAGGACACATTGATGTTTCTTTACAGCACACTAGCCCAAAATGACTTCCCTGGATTTTCCAGTAAGGACCTTCTACCATTGGAGTCACAAGATATAAACAGAGGAGATGATAATCAAGAAAACTGTGTAGAGGAAGATAACCAAACAGATTTGATACCTGTTAACCAGTGTACACCTGTATCTACAAACGAAATGGCAGCCCAGTCAGGTGAGAGCCCCATACCCATTCAGCCACAGGTGGTCATGAACACACCTCATTGCTCCTTAATAAATCCAAGCCAACATTCACAGCTGGAGGAAATCTTAACTCTCAACAGAGAACTTTTAAAGCAAATGAACAAGTTACAAGAAGTAGTGGGTCATCTTCAGCAGGAGGTCAGAAATTTTAAAACACAGAAGAAACAGGAAAACTGCATAACCCAAGCTGAAACCAAGGTAGACACCACAAATGAGAATGGCTTCTTGACACATCTTCCTAACTACATTGCCTTTGAAAAGCTGCCCACACCAACAGAGATTCATAAAATAGGAACTGTCATTACAGATAGACAGAATCAACCTGCAGAAGACCAGCGCATGTCAACAGAACATGTAGATCGGACAGAATCACCTGTAGAGAAAACAACACTAATCATTGGGAGCTCCTTACTTCAGGGTATTAAGACACGTGGCTTAAATAAAACAACAGAAGTGAGAACTCGCAGAGGAGCAAATATTGAAAGAATACTGACAGAACTAAAGGAGAAGCAGAACCTGAACCAGTACAAAAACATTGTGTTTCAAATTGGTTCTAATGATTGTTTGGACCCACCTGAAAAAGTGTATGAAAGATATGACAATCTTCTAAATACAGTTTCGTCCAAAAATCCAAAAGCTGAAAAAATTGTGTGCAGCATACCTCCAAGAATGGACTCCAGAATAAAAAATGAAAAGACAACCATTCTGAACAGTGTTCTTAACCGTGTAAGTAACAAACATGGTTATAAATTTATCAATCATTCTGATTCAATGGCCTACTTCGGGAAACCTAATCGAGAGCTTTTTCTGGGTGATGGCCTTCACTTAAGCAGTAAAGGAACGGCAACACTCTTAAAAGACATCGAGTCCGTTCACAGCATACTGAAGAACTCTCACAATCAACACAAATCTTCAACCCCATCAAGTATCTGTGATTTCTGTGGGGAGGAGGGACATTCACATGTTCAGTGCCGACACCCTACACCTGTTACATGTTGGTCGTGTGCCTGTCCAGGACATAAAAGTAAATTTTGTCACCTTTACAATAAATACTGAGGATCCAGCCATGAGGAGAGTGCTGGAGTTTCTTTGATCAACAAGCATTTTTCTGTTAACCATGAATCACCAGTACTGGCTACATCGAACAGATTCTCTGTGCTTAATGATATGCATGTAAACAAAGAAATTTCAGGTGTGAGCGGTTCTGCTCAATCTGACATCAAATCACCTTATTCAATACCTCAACTTAATGACAATAATCTGCATTTATCAAACTATGGACAGGAAAGTCAATCTGTTTGTACTAATACTGTTTTAAATACCACTAATAACGTTAGCATAATCATCCCCGAGTGCTCTGAGAATGTGAGTGTGAATGCTACTACTTCAAACTGTGATACCATGCATCCTATTAGTTCTACCTATAGTTTTATGGATATGATGAATATATTTACATATTTTAATAGCTTTGATCATCTATCTTACCTAAGCATCTTTACCTATGGCCCATATATTCCTTGTTATTCAGAAACTATCTTCCCTGTAAATAACCCCCAGAAACTGTGGAACACCAAAATAAACTTCCTTACTTGTAACTTGGAGATTGGTCTTCCAAGTAAGGGCTTACGCATTGGTCACCTCAATATATGCCACTTGCTTCCTAAAGTCGATCAGGTAGAACTATTACTCACTAAACGTAAGGAAGAAATAGACATTTTCGGCCTAACAGAAACCTTCCTTAAAAAACACCACAGTAAAAAACTGTTAGAAATACCAGGTTATGTTATGGAGAGGAAAGATAGAAAGAGAAAATCCGGGGGAGGTGTTTTAACCTATGTATCAGATACTGTTCCTTTTATTAGACGATATGATTTAGAACATGAAAACTTTGAAATAATCTGGCTTGAAATAGCCCTGCCAAATTCAAAACAATTCATTCTTGGCTTTGTTTATAGGCCCCCAAATTCTACTGCAGACTGGATTACTGGTTATGAGGAAATAATGGATAAAGTTTATTTGGAAGATAAAGAAATAATTATACTTGGGGACTTTAACATAAATCTACTAGAGGAGCCTCCTCAAAGGTGGACAGCTTGTAATGATACATTCACCTTATCCCAACTCATAACTAAACCTACTCGAATAACTACCCATTCTTCAACTTTAATTGACCATATCTACTCAACTAATCCTGAAAATATATACTTCTGCAACACAGCCGATATGTTTCTTAGTGACCACAATGCAATTTTTCTTGCGCGCAAATGTAAATTTCATAGAAAAACATATTCTCATAAAAGTATTACTTACAGGGCTATGAAAAACTTTGATAGTGATAAATTCAGAAATGACCTTATAGCCGAAAATATTGTGTTTGATGCTACAATACTTGATCCAAATGAAGCTATCCAAAAATGGACACAATGGTTTGTAAATAATATAAACTTAAATGCCCCAGTCCACAAAAAAAGAGTGAAACGGATGAAGCAGCCAGATTGGATTAACGAAGAAATTCTTCATGCCATCAATATGAAACAGAAAACATCCAAGGAACTTAACCCTACTAAATCCAAGGAAATAAAATCAACAATTAACAAACTAGTGCATAAAGCAAAGAAAGATTTCTTTAAAGATGTAATATGTAATGATAGGAACAAAAATCCATGGAAGTTGTTAAAAAAGTTATCTCCTAAACCTACACCACTGTCACCAACGTGTATATCCACTGACTCAAATAACAAACAATCAATGGAACCAAGCGAAATAGCCAACAAACTTAATACCTTCTTTTCAGAAGCTGCTGAGCATCTCCTTCCCAATCATAATACTGACCCAACACCATCACTTGATAAACTTAAGATGTTTGTGTCACAAAGAAAGCCTCTTGGTAACCAGTTCTCAATACCACTTATATCAGAAGAATATGTTTTTAATTATTTAATCACCCTTGACACTACTAAAAGTACAGGCTTGGATAACATTAGTCCAAAATTTCTTCAAATCAGCACAGATATTATAGCCCCTTATATAACAAAAGTACTCAATCTGAGCATAAAAACAGGGATATTTCCTCAGTGTTGGAAACAATCAAAGGTTATCCCTTTACATAAATCAGGGCCTTTAAACAAAGCCGAGAATTACAGACCTATTTCTATTTTACCAGTTCTATCAAAAATCTTAGAAAGGCATGTGCATGATTGGCTGTACGAATACATCTCTTCTAATAATTTATTACATGACAGTCAATCTGGCTTTCGTCCACAACATTCCTGTTTCACTCTCCTAACTAAAGTCACTGAAAAATGGATTCAAGCAATAGATAATGAAGAGATAATTGGTTCAGTTCTGATCGACTTTAGGAAGGCATTTGATCTAATAAATCACCAGTTATTACTAAAGAAATTGGATATTTATGGTTTCAGTAACAGTTCATTAAATTGGTTGTCGTCATATCTTGATAGTAGATCTCAAAGAGTTTCTATGAATAACCAACTCTCTGATCCATTAAATGTCAAATCTGGAGTACCACAAGGTTCCATTCTTGGCCCGCTTTTATTCATATTGTACCTTAATGACTGTGTATTACATATTGATGGCTGTGATGTTGAATTCTATGCCGATGACACAACCCTCTATCACTCCTCAAAATCTCTTTCGGAAATTGAACATTCACTTAACTTAAATATGAAACATATCAACCAATGGTGCTTAGAAAATAAAATGCTTATTAATGCAAGTAAAACTAAATCAATCATAATAGGATCTACCCCAAAAATTAAGATGTGTAATCGACAAGGGTTCAACATTACAGTCAACAATCTTCCTATTGAAAATGTTACAGATATTAAACTGCTTGGACTTCAAATAGACAATACCTTGACGTGGGATAAGCATGTTAACAAAATATGTAATACAATATCTACTCTATTGTCTGTACTGAGGAAGCACAAAAATCATCTCCCTAAAGAAACAAGAATTCTCTTTTATAATGCTTATATTCTCCCTCACATCAACTACTGTCTGTCTATCTGGGGGAACTGCCCAAAAACTCAACTCGACAGAATCTTTAAACTACAGAAAACTACAGCGCGACTTATACTAGATAACAGCAAATTAATGACGACAACCGAAATGTTTGAATCTCTACAATGGCAGTCAGTGTCTGACCTTGTCCAATACCAAAGAATGGTTACAGTATACAAATCTATTAATGGCCTCTACCCTGATTATTTAAAAACTTTGTTTACAAAACAGCCCCAAACTGACAGACAGCTACGATCCTCTTCATCTCTCTCACTTCAAATCCCATTTCCCCATTCAGAACTCTTCAAAAAATCTCTCTCTTACGCTGGCCCTTTACATTGGAATGAACTACCACCTGCT